>KZ808003.1:75904-94914 GCA_000696205.2 Oncopeltus fasciatus
ACTCCAAATTTCCTTACTAGTGGATTGGAAATTAATTATTAAATAAGCCATCAGGAAAAACTTTTAAAATAAATCATAATTTTTAAAAGATAGTTAGATATAAGCGGATAAGTAATATTTCTATTTAATGATGCAACTGTCGTCTTTTTAAATTAAGGAGAGAGAAAAAAAGAGGTTAATTATAAGGTTTTTAAAATAAAATTAATTCAAAGAAAATTACTAAGATTTAGCTGGATGGGCAAGTTGGGTTTAGCCTGCTTATCATCTTCTCCAGCAGATCGATAATTACACCTTAATTAATAGATCAAGGTAGTAATAGTAGCCTACCTTGACCGAACTCTAACAAAAAAAAACAACATTTAATAATAATTTCTTTTTAAATATTCATTTGGTTGTGGTTTATTATCCCACGTAAATTTTAAACAATTAATGAGAGGGAATAGAATAAAAAAATCTATCTGTCCCAGCCAGGGCTCGCACCTGGATCTCCTGCTTGCCGGGCCAATATATACCGGCAAGCAGGAGATCCAGGTTCGAGTCCTGGCTGAGACAGATAGATTTTTTTATCCTATTCCCTCTCTTTAATTATCTAATAATAATATCTATGATCAAAAACTCTCTATTTGAACATAATTAATAGATGTTTTTTGTTGGGGTTCAGTCAAGGTAGATCCGAAAAAATACGAATTTAAAAAATGTTTATTTATTGTATTTTTTTGGATCTACCTTGACCGAACCCCAACAAAAAACATCTAATAATAATGTCCATGGTCAAAAAACTCACCATTTTAACACCATAATGTTAACTGAAATTTTTGCTCAAGAAGTTTAAATATTTCTAATTTTCCAATAGTAGCCCATTTTCTGCAATACCTGAAGAATGTGACAACAAAAAATCTATAATTATTTAGTATAATTTTCTATTCTCACTTTGGATAAATATCCAACATAAATACGTGACTATGGTTATTTATAAATTACATCTTAAAAAAAAAAAAATCTAATGAAATATAATCTTCAGTCAGAAATCTACTCAAGCTTATTGTGCTATTACAGTTCTATCCCCTTTTCTGATGTTATCTCAGCTGTAACATTAATTTTTTTTTTCTCATTTAAGATTTTTAAAAAATTTAATTAGATATATTATATATAATAATGATTATATAACAGATACTATTATATGGTTTTTCACAGGTATCAAATGTGTCATTTATCTCCAAAGTGAGAATTAAATCCAAAATTAACAAAATGAACTAATAGATATCAAATTGGAGTATTAATCCCTGGCTGGGTAAGATCTCAGGTAGCATATTTGTGACTTGAGTGAGAAATGACATGTATCCATATTTGCAGTGGACATTATTTTTAAGTATTGTTTCTATTCTTTTATATCCTCATTAATTTGGTTTTTTCTCTACAATAATCTCATACCTTAATGGTCTTAAATTCATAGATTTAAAGCCTGGCCTATTACTCCTACTATAAAAAATATATTATTATAGATCAAAATTATTTGATGAAGAGATATACACATATAATTAACTTTTAATGAATATAAATTCTAAGAGAAACTAGAATACAATAAATAAATAAAAGAACTGTCTAAAATTAGATTGTACTGCTCTATATTTTATGAATTTGTTACAATAATACTTGAGAAACTAATGATTTTGTGAAGTGTGTTGTAATTTCATTCAAAAACATTCCAAAATCTTTTAATTAAATTATTCATTCATTCAATTATTTTGTATCTTGGTATTAACTTTTTTAATATTTTACTAGTTTGTCTTGCTTTCATTGAATACAACTGAGTTTGTCAAAACATAATTTATGATTCATTTGAATGTATATCTTGATTATCCAGTTATATTTTTGGTAATATGTGAATTACATATGGGTATCACTTTTATTACATTCATATATCATTGTATTTTGTTATTATGAGTTTGTCTATTTTCCCTTTATATATCTTACAATCAGTACATTCAACTGGATAAATTATGCAATTTATCAATTACTAAAAATTTTTTCATATTAACTTGTTTTGAATGTCATTTTTATTAAAAAATAAATCTTGGAAGACAGGTAATTTTTCTCAAGAAGTATAGTCATTAATTTCCTGGTGCTCAAGACAAATGCCAATCATTTGATTCTCTGAATATCTTTCATTTTTTAGTTTTATTGAATTAGTGATAGGTGTTTTAACTCCTGTTATTAAAATAGTTTATAAGTAAAAAATATTTTTATAAAAGTTTTTTATATTAAAGTTCTTTTTATACCATTAAAGCTTTTATATTTGGTTTCCTTATCCTTAAAAATTTATGTACAGAGGTTGAGTAAATAGGTGTAGCTTAGTGTTATTTTTTTTTTTCTGTGTTATCAATCTTAAACTGTTAATTGAGCTTGGAAAATACTTACATTGTCAAAAGGAGGAACGGACAGAACATTGGATAAAGGTTATCCAATAAGAACATGTTAAAAAGTAATTAAAAAGCATAGTCTTATTTATAGTAAACATTTAGTTAAGTATGACTTTTATAGGCCTTTTGTTTACTTTTTGGATCCAAGATATTAGCTTCCTCGTTTGTGTTCTCATCTATTCTTGGCCAGATATCAGAAATCTATACCTGCCTTCCACACACTTATATAGACATTCTTATATACAATTTTGAAGTTATATAAGAGAAAAGATGATCAGTTCAGCTCCTAGCCTTGGAGGACTTGTTTTCTGTAAGGATTTACTCCCTTGATTGCATTGTGCAGACTGACAAACTACACTGTTCACTGATAAATCTCATCAATTCGAAAGCAATTTCCAATCCCAGGACAGTGGCTTGGCAATGCTAATCCCAAGGACTCAAACCTCCTTCTTGTGCATCAGTACCTAGACTAACATGCTCCCTGGAGAGGACCTATAGTGTTAATAATGTGAGTCAAGAACTCAAACCATAGTCCATATGTGAATTAATTTATTCTGTTTTACTCATGAGACATACTCCAACTCACTCGAAGAGTTTTGCATTCTTTACCACCCTTTTGAAAGCTCCTAGAATGCTAGATATTGGAATGAATTATTTATTACATTCTAAGAAGAAACATTGGCTTTTGATAATGTCAGCCAATTGATCATTTTCTGTTTGTTTGTTTTTTTAGATATTATAAATGGAGAAGTATTTTAGGGAATAAACTTTAAAATGTCATTTTGTTATATAAATATTTATACATTTACGTAAAAAAAAGTTTTTTTTTTTTTTAACATTTAATATCTGGTTTGTCTGCTTTAAGAGCTTTTCTACTCTTATATTTTCAACAATTAGGACCTTTTATCAGGTTCTAATTAACATTAGAAACTACAAATAAATAATTATTTGCATTTTTTCATATTTTAACATTGATTATTTTGATGTAGGATTTTCTTCTTTAAGCAGAAAAGCTATTTGTCATTAAGAAATCAAAATAACTATATTGGTAACATGATGTGTGTATATATATATACTCCATTTCAGGCTGGGTATATATAACTTGTATGAAATGTCTAACTTGACTGACGCTTGGGATAAATGGGGTTGTAAGTTCTACCTCCCAAAGATTTGATGTTCTCTGAAAATTGAGTAGCATCCAAAGTTAGAAATACCCCAAAGACCTATTAGAGATAAGTATGAAACATAGAATTGGTATTTTATATAAATTAAATATGAACAATAGCTGCTATACAGAAAAGGATATGTACTGTATCTCCTGTAAAACATGTTAGTGTCAAGAGTTACAAATTCTGTCTTAGATAATTAATTGGTAAAACTAAATTTTAAAACTTAAAGTTTGCCGTATGTTCAGAAATGCGTTAAATAATGAAAGGAGTTGAATCTGAATTCTTATAGATCTATCGCATTTAGACAGATATACATTTTGAGGTTGGCAAATAAGGGATGTGGATGGAAGAGAAACAGGAGTAGAGTAAGAGTGGATATGAAGTAAAGGATACTTAAAACTAAGATTCTAATTAAGATCAACGTTAAGCTTAACAAATGATTCGCAAACAGTAGTTACAGTAATACTGGATGTTCAGGGGGCCCTGATCCCACATGAGTTAATAGATGAAACTAGATCTTCCTTCTGATAATCTATTCACAGATTCATTATTAGTTATTATTATTTAAATTTGCATGATGTTATTATAGTTGTTTCTAAATCACTAATGCATATGCACAAATAGTCAGTGCGCATATGCATTAGTCAATACAGGTCATATTATCAATTAAAGGAAAAAAATATAATGCCTGAAAGGCATGTTTATTTTAAAGGATTGTTTTAATTACTTACAGCTTTTTAATGAATTTAGCCATGAAACTATGATGATTGAACTAAAGAATGGGACACAAGTTATGTGTGTGTTACAGTTATGTTAATAAACAAGGCTAATAATTAATATGTTAGAATAAAAATATTTTGAGTGTTATATATATTTTAACTTGTGTTAATCTATCAACATAGATTCATTATTAATTTTAAATTGGCATGATTATAATTATATATAATGTACAATTTCCTTTATATAAGGTCAAATCACTGTTGGTTGTACTTTATTACAGGTGTAGGTAGAAAGAAGTATCTTTATAATACGCCCTTATTTAATGGTAAAGAGATAAAAAATGTGAAGAAGCCCATTTATCGTTACATATCTGATTTCTCTGGATCTATAATGTTTTTATCTCATGAAATATGATAGTTACATTAACTAAATAAAGATTTATATTACTAAAAATAGATGCATGTGTTATACCTAATCTAAAAAGTTTTTACTAATTAACTAAAGCATATGGGCAAATAGTTTTATGTGTTGTACAGGTCATGAAGACTAAGTCTGAGTTCATATTTGTCAACAGAGTTTTTCAAATTTTGCAAATTTATACAATTTTTGAGAATACCAATATCTATCCTCGTGTTTAAAATTAAATTTGTATTTAATTGTACTTGGTGTTCAATGTTATAGTCTAAGTGGTGTTAGTTTTGCTCAATTTCAGTTTCTCTTTATCATTTGCCCCTAAATTTTGTGTAACCCAGTTCCAATCTATCAATTATTCCTTGCCTATATCTGTTTTTTTATATTAGTGGGTAACAATAGGAGAAAGTAATTGTTTTGCTGTATTATAGTTTCTTATATGTTTAAATGAAGTTAGGTATTCTCTCTCTTATAGCTCCTATTACAAATTAGTGAAATTGATATGATGTGTGGTAGTGAAGGCTTAATATGTAAGCTTCTTCTTTGATAGCCCTACAATGTTGGGTCAGTACCTACTTAATATGTATACATCATACAGTTTTAAAAGTGCTATTCCTTGAGATAGATAACATGCATTATCTAGTTGGATAGTGTTACTATCAGCAGATGAAGGTTTATTACCTAAGTCCAAATTCTCATCTGAAGTACAGAAGTTGCCTGTCTGAGTAAGTTTTGCAATATTTTCTTAATCTCTGCTCATTATCTTTTTGTATTTTGAACTCGTCTCTTATCATGCACTAGAATAAAAGGTTTGCTAGAGTTTTCAGATTTAACTCATGTTAGTACTTTTGCCTATTTCTGACAAGTTAGTTCAATGTCTTCCCTGTTTTAAGTTTATTTGTATTTATTTCACTTTTATGTTATATTTGTTCTTTTTTTTTTTTTTTCTACTCATTTGCAGTTTTGGATGATTGTAAGGTGGCTATTTGATCTGTGCTACCGACAAATGGTGAGGAGCCTGCCAATAGCCACACTTTTACCAGTAGGTATAAGCTGGTCCTAGAGCATAAAGGAGGGAGTAACTGGTGAGGTTCTGATGTTGTTCTACAAGTCTGTCTTTTATGAGGGCTTCGGTTTCCCTGTTAAGTGATTTGGGCCCAATGTTATTTCGTTTGGTTTAAATTCAAACTTTCAGCTCAAGGAATTATTGTAAGCGATACCCGTAATATTTAATAGACTTTCTAAGCTGGGTGATTATAGGTGCTGTATAGTATGGTTTAATGCCTTATTAGGAGATTTTAATTAAAGTATTTTAAAATTCTCGACCGTTTTCCATTTTTATTCTCTCTGGTGGACGATAGAATACTAAGTAATCATTTAAAACTTTAGCTATTTGACTGTTATTTAAGTGTATCATAAATTTTGCAAATGATCGTTTTGAAAATGTGTTGACTAAAATAATAATGCATTTTTGATCAAAATGCTGTGAGTCCATCATAAGTCCTTGAAATGGGTGTTCAGATATTGGTGTAATACAGTATTTGTATTTGATAGGTTTTCTGTCATATTCAGTTTGTATAAAAGTGGTACATTCGCCAACGTATATTGTTATATCTTTCATTCTGGGGAAGCAGTATAAACGTTTGTGTTTATTGTATGTCTCTAAAACTCCCCTTTGCCACGTTTTCCTAGGTGATAATTTTCAATTTTAGTTATAGTTGGATCTTTTTAAAATTATGTCATGCATTTATTTTGTTGTGTTAAATGGGGTGGTTATTAAAAGGATTTGAAGGTCCCAACAAATTATACTTGTCCGGTATAAAAAGAATATAATTTTTTTAAATAATATATTAAAATTTAAAAACAAATACTATATAAATAAATTAAGTCAATAAATGTAGCCACGGGTGACAATATTAAGGCATCGTGAGACAATAAAAATGTACAAAAACTAAAAAGGCTTTGCGTGTGGCACAGAACACTTGGTGACGTTGGGGAGAGAAGTCACACTTTGACCACAAGCAACTAGATGAACGCTTTTAGCCCACTGCTATGAAGCTAAGGAAAAGAGAGAGGGGGTTTAGAGGGAAAACAATTTACAATCGAAATATTTTCAATGTTCTTAAAGTTACTAAAAAGTTTGAAGGAGATGATAAGTGTAAAATGTATTTTCTGATGTTACTAATCCATAACATTTTTGCGAAGATCGCTTATTATAGTAAATATTTATAAATGTAACTACAATGGGTGTGCGCTTCCCCCTCTCAACCTTCCCGGTCAGTTTAAGGCAAACTTTAGTGGAAATACCTTTAACATTATTGGTTCCCTGCGACTTGTGAAATAATTTCCTCATTAACTCTTATTTATGAATCTTAAATGAATAATGGAAAATCTGCTTATTAGGAAACACCATAAATCTCCACATCCCCTGAAGTACCCCTCCATTTAACTATTTAATTTAAGAAATTTGTGAAAGAAGGTACCAACGTTAAATGACTTTGTTTAAGAAAACAAATATTTAAAAAAAAAAACATCTTAAATCTCTTTAAGACAGAGAACTGTTAAAAGTAGTTCCCATTTATCAGAACCTGCCGCCTTTTAGCAAGGGGTTTTACCAGTTACTCCTTTTTTTAAACGAGAAACATTATGTTTTAAATAAAGCCATTAATATAAACAAAACAAATTTTAATTAATTGTTTAAAATATATTCCAAATAAATAATATAATGTCTAGTGCCCCCCCCCTCCTCCTTTCTCGTATTACTTCTCTTTTTGTTACTTCAATAAAACATTTTAAAATTAAAAAAACAAACAATATTAGTATTATATTTCATTTTTAACACACCAAAAGTGCAAAAATTCGTGTAGATTAATTATAGATTATAAACTTACTAATAACTTGTTTTGGTGGTAACATTGAACTTGTGAGGCTACATGAAGCCGGTCAACTCGCTTTCGAATTGTTTTTATTGTTTTTACTTAACTTCACAAAATGAAATTAGTAAAGTAAGTTCTTATCAATTTATCTATCAGTTTTTATTGAGTTCATTGTTTATGTTTTGTATTTGTAAGCATTTCCAAATTATTAGATTAAAGGGGGTAAAAAATAATGCTTGGAAGGCATGTTTATTCTAACCGATTGTTTCAATTCCTTGCAGGTTTTTAATGAAATTAAGCCATGAAACTGTGACGATTGAACTGAAGAATGGGACAAGTGTTCATGGTACTATTACAGGTATGTTTATAAGCTAGGTGGCTTATTAATATTTTAGAATAAATATATTTAGAGTGTTATATATATTTTAATTTGTTCCTGACCTTAATTCTGTGGAAGTGAACATAGAAAGCTTACTTGGTGCATGTATACTAAGAGATTATATTATTTATATTAACTATTAGTTCCTAAATATGGTTTATTCTAAATTAGTATCTAATCAAAATGGTTGGTGACAGTTTAATGGTTATGGTTTAATTATATTTTATGTAAATAAACAAAATATAAATTTTGTATAAATACTTTTCCAACTACATAACATGCATTATCTAGTTGGATAGTGTTACTATCAGCAGATGAAGGTTTATTACCTAAGTCCAAATTCTCATCTGAAGTACAGAAGTTGCCTGTCTGAGTAAGTTTTGCAATATTTTCTTAATCTCTGCTCATTATCTTTTTGTATTTTGAACTCGTCTCTTATCATGCACTAGAATAAAAGGTTTGCTAGAGTTTTCAGATTTAACTCATGTTAGTACTTTTGCCTATTTCTGACAAGTTAGTTCAATGTCTTCCCTGTTTTAAGTTTATTTGTATTTATTTCACTTTTATGTTATATTTGTTCTTTTTTTTTTTTCTACTCATTTGCAGTTTTGGATGATTGTAAGGTGGCTATTTGATCTGTGCTACCGACAAATGGTGAGGAGCCTGCCAATAGCCACACTTTTACCAGTAGGTATAAGCTGGTCCTAGAGCATAAAGGAGGGAGTAACTGGTGAGGTTCTGATGTTGTTCTACAAGTCTGTCTTTTATGAGGGCTTCGGTTTCCCTGTTAAGTGATTTGGGCCCAATGTTATNGAATATTCAAATTAAGCATGATATTTCTTTTAAAGTTAATGAGCTTACTTAGATACTACTTGAATGATTATAAAAGAAGAATATTGATATACTTCTCAAGATTTTACTTTGAGTTCTTTAACTAATATAATGAACTCTATTTTCTCTCCATTATTTTGGATTTCTGAGATTTGCTTCTCCCTCACACTATTTTTTATATATTTTTTAAAACTCAACTGCCTGAAGGATGTCAATCTAAAGGTACATATTTTTGGTTTTATTGGAATGCAAACATTTCGCACCCTATCACACAATTATATCAATCATGTTTTCAATACTTTTTAATTTTTTCTTAAATTTTATTGTTATTATTTTGATTAGATTATTAAATTTCTAGAACTATCTTGGATTCTTCTAGAGTTCCCTAGAAATAAGAGCTTATTTGTTCACTCTATTTGTAAATTAAGCCTACTTTTACAAATTAAAAAAAAATGTAATAAAGCAGCAAAATTAGTTGATTCTTTTCAGAACTTCATCTGAAATCTATTTTATTATTCAGCAAAATTTTAACATAAACCTCAGGGTTTATCGAAATTAGTTTTATTTTCAATAAAATTTTAAATTTAAATAACTGATTACTCTTATTGTGGAAATCACTAAGCAGTTTCTTTGCGACAAGACTTTTTCATCGCAATTCCTGTAAAATAACAATTAATAAATTTGGCCCAAATAGGCATATGAACTTGCATAATGTTTTTATGTGCTAGTTATTGAGATTTTGCTAAATATAGTCTGGTTTAATACTGAAACATTAAAAGCTCTTAAAGAAAATTTTTTATTCTAGTCATTACTCTTAAACTGTAAAAGTTGTAATAAACAAAAATATAATGAGAGACCCTTTTTTAAAAAGATATTTATGTCTTGATACAAACTTGAATAAATTAAGCAAAATCATTAACTCTAAAGAAGGGGAAAAAAATGAAGGAATTGTATTGTTATTGTATATTGTTATAGTACAAAGAATATATTGCAGTTATTTCAGCTTTAGTGACTATTACAAATTTATATTGTACTTGAAATTATAACAACTGTGTATGTCATGATGTAAATTCAAATAAAAATTGAAGTTACACAAGGATTTTTTGTTTAATTGCTGTTATGTCAAGACTATGTTTATCATTTTTAATATTTCTCTGAGTATGTTATATATGAAGATTTTTATGATCATTTATATTGTGTATGTTGTATATGAATTTAAATAAAAATGAAAATAGAAAGGGAGAGAATATGCATAAATAGTAAATGTATGTTTTTCTCTAAAATATTAATACATTATTGTCAATGTTCATATTTAAAATTGCCTCATTAAGAGTATGAAATTATGTTAATTTAAATCAAATCTGTATATGGGGAGGTATGCTTTAGGAACATGGACAGATAATGATTTTTTTTTTTTTTTTTGCTCTGAAAATGATCAATTAAGATAATATTTTATATTACCATATTGTTAGTAAGTTACTATGTGAATAATCAGATTAAAGAACTAGGTTAGCTTCAGATTAAACATTATATATATCCAGTTCAAGTGAGGTTTAATAATTGCATTGAATTCAAAAGTTTATATAAAGGGGCTTTTCCAGGGACCTTAATCTGCACTCAAGGAAGTAATGGGCCTTAATAGGCAATGCTTATTTCCTTTTTAAGGGCCCTGATACTCTAATTATTGTTATTATCATGCTGTTTTAAAATAACTTTTGTTTTATCACATCATATGATAAAATATATAGATTAGCTGTGAAAAAGTGATTTTTTTTAAATTGACAACTCCAAGCTTCATGCTATTTATTTATTTTAAAGCTGCGCCTCTCTCTAATGCCCACACAGATAGATTCCTCAGCTTCAAAAGAATCCACTCTTACAACTAAACTGAGAGATTCTTGAACTCTAAAGATGAGATCATGTATCTTAAAAGGGCTCAGCTTTTATTAATTAAGAAATTGTGTGTAGCTTGGAACAATCTATATTGAAAGAAAGAAAAAAGTTGCCATAATATTTTTCAGGTGTCGATGTGGCGATGAACACTCATCTAAAGGCTGTAAAAATGACACTCAAGAATAGGGATGCTGTTCCTTTGGATACTCTGAGCATAAGAGGAAACAACATTCGCTACTACATCCTCCCAGATTCACTTCCACTCGAAACACTCCTTATTGATGACACTCCTAAAGCAAAAGCGAAGAAAAAGGATTCCACTCGAGGTTTGTTTGTTAGAAATTCATAAATTAAAATTACTGATAGGATTTCTCCTGACGGAAGATAAAGTTTTTAGAGATGAAAATATATCTAGGACAAAATAGCAATTAACAGACCTCACTTAATTGTTTAATTTCTATTGGACATTTCAATACTACTTTTCTTAAGTTGGCAGCAGCTTCATAACAATAGAACCAGAAATGTGTTCCTCTTCTGGAACAATTAGTTATTGTCCAATGACTACAAAGAGCTCATTGTCCTAAGAGTTGGTTGTCAAAGAGATTGTTTTGTAGTGTGCAATTAGTAAATATTGCATTTGTTGTGGTATTTAATTCCACATAAATTTTATATAATAAATGCCAGAGAATAGAATAAAAAGAATGTCTCAGCCGGGACACGAACCACAGATCTCCTGCTTTCCGGGCTGGCATGCTTACCATTTACACCACCAAGACTTGCCAGATAATTTATTAAATTCCCCGCACTCTACTGGGAGTCTAAACCCCCAAGAAAGACGAATATATCGCCTTATGCTCGAAGGAGCTAACTATTTATTAGAATAGCTCGAAGCAGCTATTTATTAGACTCTCGTTTTTTGCTTTTATTTTTTTTTTTTATGAATATTGTATTTGTTGTGGTATTTAATCCCACATTAATTTTATACAATAAATGCCAGGGAATAGAATAAAGAAAACCGGAGTCTCAGCTGAGACAGTAAAAATTTTTTATTCTATTCCCTGGCATTTATTGTATGAAATTAATGTGGGATTAAATACCACAACAAATACAATATTTATAAAAAGAAATAAAAGCTAAAAAATTAGAGTCTAATAAATAGCTGACAATGTTAGCTCCTTCTAGCATAAGGCGATATATTCGTCTTTCTCGGGGGTTTAGACTCCCAGTAGAGTGTGGGGAATTTAATAAATTATCTGGCTAGTCTCGGTGGTGTAAATGGTTAGCACACCAGCCTAAAATATTGTAATAATAAATAACAATTCAATGTGAATAACATAATGAAGAGGAGTCCCTCAAAGAATTGAATGGTGTCCAGTCTATGGGGATGGCTTGAAGAAGTTCAGGTCTTACGAATTTCCAGTAGCTTATAGACCTCAGCAAAAAGCCTTGATTGGAATTCTTCCTTGATCTAATAGTATTTCTTTATGTGCCATGTAGGTTCACCATAATAATAGATTAATTCCTGAACAAAAATTTTGGCTATTTCTTCTGAGGGAATTATTTTTATGGGAAAAGCTTCTGTCTATTTTGCTAAGTATTCCATATCTACCTGGAATTTACCAATTTTCTTCTGATGTTCGAGGAAACTGACCGAGGATGTCTAATGTTACTCCATTGGAATGGAAAACCACTAGGTTTTGACTGAAGTGTAGACTTTATTTCTTCTTTCTTGCTTCTACAAATTTTTCAAGTTCAAACAAACAGGTCTCATTATTTTTTAATATCTGGTCAGTAAAATTAACCTTGCAACTTTGAAACTTTTTGCGTCTTGAAACTTTGAGATGCAATTTGACCACTCTGACTTGTTTTGACTTTTACAGGCTCACTTAAGGGGGTAGAGGCTCAACTCTGCCAAGATAAATCTGCTTTATTAAAAAAACCAGTCCTGAAACAGGGCATATAGGTCAAGGGGAGTGAATACATGTTAAGGATTCATTTATTCTTGACCCACGGCACACTAGAGAAGGCCAGTGGTCTGCACACTGTTCCAACTGTCTAATATTTTCCCATTCAATGAAGAATGGTCCACATTAGGTCTGTTAGTTTCTTAGGAGCAAACTAGGAATCCTCTGGGCCTTTAAAAAACCAATTGTGCACTGTGAACATTGGACCTGGGACCTTAGACTTAGAATTCCAGTACCTTAACCACAGCCGTGCCCCATAAAACTGCTTTTTTAGCTGCTAAAATCTGCTTCTAGAATGCAATCTTGCAAACTGATGCTTACATTGAAGTTAGCCTCACCGGTGAGATCGACTCTTTACCCATAAATTCTTTATGTTCCTTTTGTAGATCCTGACACATGCATTGGGAAACTAAAGCAATTATTAGGCAAATCAAATATTTATGAATACTTATAAATAGTCAACTAATTTGTAACAAAAAAAGTTTTTATTTCAGCCAAAACTTTGACTGAAATAAAAACTTTTTTGGTTACAAATTAGGTTTTAATTCTTCAACTATCAAGACCGAATTCCTGATGACCCTCTCTTCATAAAACTTGATGGTCAGCAAATTTACCTCTAGATTAAAATAAAATACTTAGGTTTTGTTAAAATTTAAAAAAAAAAGTGAGTTAAACTCTCAGACAATAACAATATATAACCTCGAATAGACTAGCACACTAAAGAGAAAAATATCTAAACAAGTCTGTCACAGATGTCAACAGATAAGGGTCACCCTTGCAAAGAACGATTTCAATTTCTGACTGATTTAAATTTTTATTCAGCTCAGGTTTGAGTTAAACTTAGAATCCACCCAGGGCCTGACATTGACACCTTATATGTGCTTTGTAACAATTCCAGCCTTATGACAACTTGATTGTTAAGTTGCTGACATTGTTCAAGTTGTACATTTTCCGAATACTTGTACTCTCTTGACTCCCCCTCTTGCTGCCACCGAATGTTTGAAAACTCCAAATAAATTATAGCAATTTTTATTTTTACAAGTTTTATAGATCAATTCTTGATTTTCTTATTCTTTTCTGGATTCTAGGCAACCAGAATCTTACAAGCATAATATGACTCTCATTTCTTTCAGGCAATGTAGTTCATCATCATGTATCCTGTAACCTTTAATATTCCACTGTATCATACAATTTAGATTTTCTGGATTGTTTGCCATTATCAATAGATAAAGGTCATTGTAGCGAGCCTTTTCTTTTTGAGGAGAACTACGATCTTTTTGGGAAGTTTTTTTTTTTTTTCTCCCTGTTTTTAGTGACTCCTCATCGCTTCTGAAATTTGGTACTCTAGGTGAGAATATCTAACTCATTACTTATTGCCGTTGTCGTTTGGGGCTGAGTTCCACAATAGTGGATAAAGAAAGATGAAAGAGAAGGTTGAGGATGGAAGGGAGAAGGGAGGGGTGTGTAGGTGGGGACAGGAGGGTTTGTTTGTACAATTAGAGTTGGAGAAGAAGAAGGCAGGGAAGTAGGAGGGGAATAAGAAAGAATTGCTTATTGCAATAGGGGGGGCTAAATTGAGTTTTACATTTCGCATCTTATTGCGCTTTGTTAAGCCTTTCTTGAAGTTTTAATTTGCTAGAGACGTCTGCAAATGTGCCGCTTTTAGCTTTCATTATTGGTGCTATAATCAGAAAATTTAATTTAAACTATTTTTTAAAAATTTAAATGGTAATTGAGGTTCGTTCAAATTGTTGATAAAAAAAACACAATTTTCTTTAAAATGTCGCTGACGTTTATCCCCAAATGTCAGTGAATATTTATTAAAAAATACATTTTTTGAAAAAATTGTGTTCCTATAATAAAAAAAGGTAAAACATCAGTTACCTCTTTAATCTTATATTTCCATGGTCAACAACTTTTCCATTTGAACATTGTCACTTTTTGAAGTATGAATAAGTGACAATGCTCTCTGTTCGGAGTTAATAATTTAACATTTTGTTCAATAAATCTTATAGAAATTCTGAATCTGGTCTCAGATTACTAAATTTTACAGTGTATTTTTTTCTTTGTATTATTTTCCATAGAATTTCAACTCTAATATATTTTAATGGTTAGTTATTTTTGAAAGTTAGTTGAAGAAAAGTTTAGATCAGCTTCCACATGATGGACATTATAACTTAATAGATCAGAAGTGATCACTTGAAGACTGTGAGTACCTTAAATCCTCCTACCAACATTTTCTTTGTTTAGGGGGAGCTCCACGAGGTCGTGGGAGAGGCAGAGGAGGAAGAGGTCGTGGCAGGGGAAGAGGAAGAGCTCGCCGTTAATCTGCTGTTCATCTTTTGATGAATGAGAGAGCCTGCACAATCCTCGGAAGTTATATTTATATTTTCCTTATGCATTTTTTATAAAAATGTTAGAAAATTACATATTATACTTTTATCTTCTGTACATTTTTTCTTAACTCTAATAATAATAAGGAAAAGGAAGATTTTTCCAAAATTTTGTCTCTTTAAATCCCTGAACCTATTTCAGCCATTGATGGACTCATCTAACGGTTTGTAAAAAGAAGGTTAAATACTAAATTTTTGGTTCCTTTATTGGACTTCAGTGCTGTTTTACTTTCTTGACAGGAGTATTGATGGACTAATCATTGCATTAAGTTATGATTATTTTAGTGAAATATTTTCTGCCATTATACTATTACATTTCAATCTATGTGATTTAAAGAGAGAAGAAAACTCACATGCGGCGAATTTTTTTCTAATATTTGTTATTCATACTCCACTCGATATTTTTGTTTTCTTTTTTAATGGATACTTTTTTCTTTTCTTTTTTTTTAATTTTAGAATGTACATATTAACATCCTGTACTATAAAAATATGTGACCCAAACTTATACCATAGTGAAATTGTCAGATGCATGTTAAATATTAAAATGAAAGAAATTTAACACTGCTTAGATCTGATGTTTCATGTGGGTTAAAATCTATTTGTAATGTATTTTGTAATATATAAATAAAATACTTCATAGTAAATTGTCAGATTTTTTAAGTGATCTATTTTATTTTCTTTTTCTAATTCCTAAATATTTGTGATCACACACTCTTAATTCTTATTTCTACTTTATTATCACTACAAAATATGACCTTATAAAACATATTTCATTAATGAAAAAATAATACATTCTAATTGTAAAGATCAAGATCTAGAATAGATAGAGAGTTGTAGAGAAAAAAAAACTTCATTTTAATCTTAAAAATTTAAGATTTTAAATTTAATTAATCTACAAATATAGATAAATCTTACTTTAAAGTACACCCATTCTAAGAAAATAAGAATCTGGGATTATTGGAAACTTAGTGGTTCCATTCCTCACAACAAATTAAGAAGATAAAGTATTTTTTTTTTTTTTTTATGTGTCTACTTACCATTTGAAATAGTACTCTCATACCTTATATTCTCCGTCTTCATTAGTTGCTGTACACCATCTCCCGGGAGATGGTGTACAGCAACTAATGAAGACAGAGAATATAAGGTATGAGAGTTCTATATTCATTGGTGGTAGAAATAATAATAACCCTTTAGATTATTTATTTGAAATAGTATTTGCCTCATTCTCATCATATGACAAAAATCTCTTGCTCTGAAGGAAGAAGTATCTCATTTAATGAAACCTTTTTTTTTTACCAGAAAAAATAAGCTATGCATTGGGAGTAATTCGTGAACAAGTTTTTACTTTACTATTAATAAAATATTAATATTTTAATTTTGTATAGAATCCCTTATGCTTCAAGTTCCCCAGAACTAATTTTGCCCTGTTTGTATGTATGCCACTATTTTGTCACTGCTTCTGAGGGCTCACTGTTTTATGAAATAAAAACACTATGAGAAGTTTTTGGGAAAACCAGAGAGGGGGCATAAACAGATCAATTGGTTGTTGTGGCGGCGTTATCGCTGGTTCGAATGTGACTAATAAATATTTAATATTAAAAATAAAAGAAAAAGAAAGAAAAATTGAATATAATAGGTAACAAAATTACAACTTACAATTTAGTTTCAGCAGGCAGTTCGGTCCTCGCTCTCACCTGCAGTCCTTCCTCCAAAGCGGCCCTGAAATTAAAGGTCTCCAACTCGGCCAAGCGAAAAACCCAAAAATTCAGAGCACTTACCTTCTGGGAATGCGTGGCAGTCATGAGTGCACGAGGAGTAATGGACTATATTGTAACGGGGAGGCGCATAAGGCGGCACAAATTAATAATACTTTTAGGAAGCGAAATGGCTGCGGCGCATGTATGCAGTGTATTTCATATTGAGGAAAAAGTTTAAACTTTTCCCAGAGATGTGTCATAACTGAATTCCACCTAAAATTATATTTTAAATTGTTAACTTTTGATATTTCATAACCTTAAATTTAACATTCTAACTTACCTAGCTTATGTTAAAACTTAAGTGGTTTGAGTTTTCTGCAGCTTACCATCACAATAGGCTGAAGCTGTTTTCAAATTGCTGATATCCTGGATATCAAATGCCACAGAAATGCCATCATTCTTTTAACTGTTCTTTAGATCTTATTTTTTACTGGTATCCTTATCATGAAACTAATCCACCCATTTTGAATTGAATCCCTACTATAAATTAATGGGATCTGAAATGAAAAATCTTATAGCTGCTTAATTTAATAAGCATTACATATATCATGTTATAGAAAGTAAATTTCCACTCCTATCCTACAAACATTAATAGAATCATTAATAACAAAATATTGACAATAATTTAATTTGATCTTTCTTTCAGCCCCTAATTAAGCTAAAAATAAATTCATTGGTTTATAATGAATGATTTTAAAAATGAGAAGGCTCGCACAATCCTCAAAATTTAATATAACAGTCATATTTTATGGAAGATGCATATTTTCCGTAATATGCATTTTTTTGTAAAAATGTTAGAATTTCTAAAAAAACAATTCACTTAAATAATTTTCAGGAGTTTATATACTATAACATGAATTTTATTCTTAAATTTAATTATTGTCATCATAAAAAAATAACATGTACCATGAATTAATCAATCAAAGATCGTAAGAATAAAATTAACTATCTATACTTGTTCAATTCATAACAAATTTTCATAAGAGGCTATCGCTATTTTGTTTGAATTCAGTCATATACATTTTCAATGAAATAAATAAATTTGATGTGGAGAGGATTATCAGGAATTCAGTGTTGGTAGTTGAAGAATTAAAGCCTAATGTATAACCAAGAAGTTTTTATTTTAGTCAACATTTCAACCTGAATTCCAGAGCTTAATATGATAAAGAAAAACACTAAAATAATATAGAATCATGTACGTATGTCATAATCTAACAAAGAATAAATAAATTAAAATATGTGCGTAATCAACTATAAAAAATGCAAGATAACTGGATAATGAACATATTGGAGAGAGAAAAAAAAATCATAATATTCTGGGAGTAACATACCAAATAGGGTGATGGGAAGAGACTCCTGCACAACAGTGTCTACACCACTCTTTCATCATAAAACTTGATGTTTAACAAATTAACTCAAAACTCATTTGAGTAAATTAATTTTGTAACTTCCACCCTACTTATAGAACAAACTACATTGACCAACATTCGATAAAAGATGACAAGCAATAGCTTTATCAAAATGCGACTTCCTCAAGGAAATCAAACTCTTCTATTTAGATAGTAGTTTTTAAGACAAAATTTTTCATACCCCGAAGCTCAAATTTTTTAAAATCCCATTCAACGCTATTTTCAATACAATTTTCTAAGGTAGTGATTATATATTTTACCCTATTTTAAACACCCATAGCACTTAGAAAGCTCTAATTTCACGGTAGAAGTCTGGCTAAACAGGATTCAAACCTTAACTCAGCCGGCAGCCCATTTATGTAGAAAAACCTGCATTTTTTTTTTCTTTGGAAGATAGATGATATATTAGCTGTTCAAATTGGTAGAACAAATTTAAATTTTAAAAATATATTATGTGCATAGCATAATTAATTGTTTGTTTCATAGGATTTTACTACATTTATTATAAGGAAGTTATTAAAATTTTCCTAAAAAGTACTAAATTAATTTTCCAAGTCAGGGTCACTAGTAGTGGACTCCTTTTTTTGAGGATTCTGATGTTTATTAAATACTTGTTTTAATAATAATAGCTTTGTTTAATAGTGCTATGCAAATTTATGCAATCTATCTCAAAACCTTTATGATCTTTTTAATACAAAGGTATAGTTAGGAAAATTTCTCACAAATTTTATGTACACACTCACATATGACGCCCTAATCTCTCTCTCTCTCACCACATATATATATAT
>KZ808003.1:94986-121140 GCA_000696205.2 Oncopeltus fasciatus
TATATATATATATATCATTGAACTTAAGCTAAGACATTTAAAACACATCTGTTAATTTATATTTCTTTGATTTTTAATACACATAACAATAATAATAAAAAACAAAGATTAATTGATTTAAACCTGAACTTCCAGAAAGGAAATACACACACACAAAATCAGCTTTTAAAATATTACTCTTTGTTTTAGGTGATTAGAATATAATTATCCTGTTTCAATACAGGGAAGGCAAAAAAGAAAGTACCTGAGCAAGTTTAATTGTAAAGGAATTTATTGTTTTTCTTGTCTTATGGTCTTAATTTAATTGTAGTTAGAGAATAGTATAAAAAGACAACAAGTTAACATAAAGTAATGAGACGGGGTGTATAAGTTTATGCACTGCCTTCAAATAAGTTTAATAAGCGATTCCTTCAACACAATCATGATTTATAAAAATATAGTAATTTGAGAATTTGATAAATTTCCAGTAGTTAGTGGAAACTGGTCCATCTTTTTCTTTAATCGCTTGTTGAATCCTTTTTCTTTTTGCGCTTCTTATGTTTTTTATCTTTCTTCTTTTGTTTCTTGGGTATGTCAGACTCACTTTCTAAAGATTTATGTTTTCTTTTAAGTTTGTGCTTTTTCTTAGCCTTTTTGGCACCATCGGAACTCTCACTATCACTAGAGTGGTGATGGGATTTCTTTTTACTTTTCTTTTTCTTTTTTTTCGTAATTTTTTCAATTAGTTCCTTCTCTCTAAGGGCTCGGAGAGGGGTAATGTAGTCTTCATCACTTTCAGAGCTAGTACTACTTACATCTAGAACAATGTCTTTGTTGGGATCAATTTTTAAGAAATTTCTGCACTGGTAAGTTAAATGACCAGAATAACCACATTTCTTACAAGCTGGTCGAATAGTTTCTTTGCCTTGAGGCACAAGTCGAGCTAAAATTTCTGCTTCCATTAATTTACTCGGACTACAAACATACTGAAAAATAACTCAAAACACTTGTTTACACTTTAAAAACCTGGACATTGTAAATCAACGGTCCAGAGAGATGTGTTCCCTAAGAGTTATCGATATATATATGATCTTTGTAGACACAAAAGAAGTGACGTCAAACGTTTAAGGGCTGGACTTCAGGAGAAAATTAATTACCTGTAAAACTGTATTGAAATGTACTTTTTAATATAGCTTTTTAATTATTTATTAGATTTTTCTGTGATATATCTGTCTCTATACTTTAATGGACAAGTTGCACACATAATAATAAAATTTGAAATAAATAAATATCGAATGAAATAGTTTAGTGTCAAATTAAATAAAAATATAACAGTAATAGTAATTGAGGCAAGCATTATCTAGATAACAATATACAGCTTGCAATAAACAACTAACTGACATGTATGGTACCAGTAATGATGTTTTTAACTAGTTCAGCTTTGGGCCACCGGGTGAAACTACCTGCCGTCTTAAGACAATAACGTCAGCCAATCGATAATGGAAGAAATCTCATAATATTGAAGTGTATGTATTCGATATGTTAAATAGGAGCAAAGTTGGTGATTATGTTGCTGAAGTTCAGGGAAATTGGAGTCCACCTCTTTATCCAATGCTATCTTCTTATTTATTTTTATTTATTGTTTATTGTAGTTGTCGAAGCATGAGAATCAGTCGTTTATGGTCTTTGAGGAGAATGGAGTAATATTCTTCGCACACTGAATGGTTACCAATTCGTGGTTATACGTAGATTACCGCAAGGATTGCTTTCTGTATTTGAAGCGTCGCATACTTACATGAGCTCTGCGTGACTTGTGCTAAGACTGGGGTGTTGTTTTTTTTGTCTTACTGATACTGATGAAATGCAGTATCAGTTTCCTCCGTCCATTCCAGCATACTAGCGTCAATCTTTTTGCATTTTCAAGTGCAGATAAAATCTTAGTGTATTGATCAGTGTAAAACATCAGTAAATTTCAACAAAACTAAAAATCAGTGAAACTGTTACTTGTTGCTGTGTCGGTTTAAGGAAACTTATTTAACTACCATACCTTCGATTATCCATCTTCATTGGTTTCTGAAAACCATCTTCGTTTGGCGAGCGCTTTCGGACATTGTCCATCTTCTTGGCTGAATACATGTGTTCGCAAATACACAGTTGAATACAGACAGTGACAGTGAACACATCTATTCGGCCAAGAAGATGGACTATGTCCGAAAGCGCTCGCCAACAGAAGATGGTTTGCAGAAACCAATGAAGACTGATAATAAAAGGTATGATAGTTCTATATTCGTTGGTAGTGAAAATAACCTTTTAGATTATTTGCCCGAAACTTATTCAGTTAGAATTCGTTGGTGGAGGTTTAATAGCTTATGGTTTTTCAAGGAATAAAAAAATATCCAAACTCCGATTTATAGATAGATGATTTGTTAGGGTACGTCAGACCTCACTTCAAAAGTATTCATCTTTCAGCTGGGTAGTTGAGAGGAACGGAACGTTATGGGCTGTGTGCACACTTTGTGAATGCCAAGCCCATTCCTTCAGTGATACGGTTATCTAAATGTTATCCGCTGAGGTCTGTAGCCTGCTTGCAGATAGAGAGCCTTATGTTACATAGTGCTTAGTTCGTTCAGTAGAGGCAAAGACCACTCTCCGTCGGATGGATTCGTTTCTCCTCTAAAAGCCAACGTATCCATAGGTTTTAGAATTTGGCGTAGGTGCGAAGCAGTCTATATTAAGAACCTCATTTAATTAGCCTGGGGGACTCTTGATTGAGTTATAGATTCGTCTTCCAGAAGCTTTCTTATACATCCAGGATTAAAATTCGCTTTCACGTATCTTGGCTTTAGTTGGTACAGATTTATTGCTACAGCTCTCCAATTTAAAATGTGGAGCATTTGGGCATCATCAGCAACTCCAATGTTCCATCTTAATTTGTGTCGACCTCTTCTCCTTGTACTATAATGCATTTGTCCAGAACTTGCCAAGGGTTCACTCAGAGTTCTAATGGTACTATGACCCTGCCAAGTGAATGACAACAATACATAAAACAATAGATAAAAAATCTTTTTATTCTTGGTTATTTCTTCTTTTCCACAGATCCTCATCCTTAATGGGCCAAAGTAATGGTTCGTCATTCTTTATTTGAAACTAACATTATATATTACATACATTTAATTTATAGATTAAATTTTTTCTTTACCAGGAAAGGCTTTTAGCCTTGATATATTAGTATAATCCTAAGTACATATAATAGCAAGAAGACTTCTCCTTTCGATTTCTTGGATAGAACTCGAACCCACTTCGTCTGAGGGGCCTGAAGAAATTCCTTCGGCTAAGCCGGTGCCTCATATATGTTTAAAAAACTGCATTTGTTTTTTACTACAACTTTTAACAAGGTGAATGAGTTCATTAATTGCTGAAAACCGGTAAAGAATAGGAGGAAGCGCCAATTCATTTTTTTTCTCGTAAGAATTATCTACTAAAAAGAAATTGAGGGTTTAGGAGAAGACAACAATTGATAATTGCAGTATATTTGAGTTTTTTGTCGGGGTTCAGTCAAGATAGATCCAAAAAGATACAAATTTTAAATTTGTTTCTTTTTGGATCTACCTTGACCGAATCCCAACAAAAAACATCTAATTATAATATCAACTGTAAAAAAAAACTCTCCATTTGTAATATATTTGAGTTGCAACATTTTTGTTTTTAAAGAAACATAGGAAATCTGTTTAGAGTAGGTAGGTCTTCGTTTTGGATTTCAAAAGGATTCATGTTTATTCATTCAAAAAAATCATGTTCAAGATTCAAAAAGGAGATGTCTTTTTAATTTCAATAAATTCTATCCATATATGCTACATGTAGGTTTTTTGAAAAAAAAAAAAAAAAAATCAGTAAATCCAGACAAACAACTATAGACACCATGCCAATAATAGCAAAGGTGCGTTCAGGGGGCACTAAAGCGTAATTTATTGTAAGCAATAAATACATATTTTTTTTATCATAACTAATTGATAATGAAAAAAAAAAAAAAAAAAAAGAACGAACTTTAATGACGTCTTAAAATGAATACTTTATTTATTTATTTTTTAAATCCTCTTTGTATCTCAGCTGCTTCTCATGCTTCTATTCGATTTAAAATTATAATTGCTTAGTTTTACATTCGTTAAATAAATTTTATATTACTTAAATTCAAGATGAGAAAAGTAAATTTTGGACAGAAGCTTTTGGATAGTAGATGGAAGCCTAGTGATCAATTAATCCAGCTAAAGGGTCTCGTGGAATTTGATGGTAAGACTAAATTCGCGGATAACGAATATGAGAAACATACGCCCCATTTTGCCATTATTAGCTTTCCTACTTTAATTGAAATGTATCCAAATTCCAATACATCTAATTTTATTTCTCAAAGTAAAAGTATAAAGTGAATGCAATTCCCCGGTTTCCCTTACACGCTCATAAGATATCTTCAGCTTCTGACGACAAATTCTACTGAATTTTTTTCTCTTCCCCACAGTCTTTTTGCTAACATACTGGTTCATCCGACATCTCATTTATCCGCATTTCCTGATTGGCGAATACATGCCAACAATTGATTAACTTATTGCGAAGTTTTGCACTCACAACTGCACAAGAGAACCAACCGCAATTAAATTAAAAAAAAAACAGAATATTTTTGGGGCTTACCTGATTTTAAATTAGAGAACGAGTTATTAAAAAAAAAAAAAATTGATGAGTAGAGCTTAAGTTGGTGGGCATCAGTAGGGTAAAAAAAAAGGCGGTTCTGGCACACGCAAATGAAGAAAAAGGCGGACAGCATGGTTTCCCGCCAAAACTTCTACCTCTTTGGATCAAGGTAGCAGCTCTCGGGGTCTTAACTCTAGGTCTACCTCATCGTTGTTGACGTCATACGACAGAGGAGCGAATTTCCTACCTCATTGCTAGTGATGTCACAGGAGCAACCTACCCCGCATAGGGCCCCTAAAGATTTTAGCGAATTTCCCGCCTCATACCTAGTGACGTCATAGGAGGTCCTACTCCGCATTGGGCTCCCTAAAGATTTTAGCGAATTTCCTTGTAACCATCACATAACCTTCCCCAGGCGAATTTCCTTCTTACCATAACATAACCTTCCCGGGCGAATTTTCTTGTAAGTATTACGTAACCTTCCCAGGCGAATTTCCTACCATGTTATCTTTGAAGTTAATCCCCCTTCTCCTTGTTATTAGCTTTTCAGTTGATCTTTGTCCCTAGTATTTTAATTAAATTAATCTTAATCCCCTATAGAGTTAATGGCCAAATATTTCGTTATTATGTTTATAGAGTTAATCCCCCCACACCATCCAGAGATTTTTAGGCGTATTTTTTAGGAACATACGGATGGTCACGTGACATATGAAGNCAAAAAAAAATATTTTATTTTTAAATTAATCTTAATCCCCCACGGAGCTAATCCCGCTTTTAGTATGTGTTTTAGACCTATTTGACCTTTGACCCCACACCCTCTAACAAATTTCCTTCCTCATCGCTTGTGACGTATTAGGAGCGACCTACCTCGCAGGGGGTCCCCAGAGATCTCAGCGAATTTCCTGCCTCATATGCAGTGACGTCATAGGAGGTCCTAACCCGCAGGGGGCCCCTAAAGATTTTAGCGAATTTCCTTGTAACCATAACATAACCTATACGGGCGAATTTCCTTGTAACCATAACATAACCTTTCCAGGCGAATTTCCTTGTAACCATGACATAACCTTCTTAGGCTAATTTCCTTGTGACCTTATTTTAACCTACCCAGGCGAATTTCCTACCAGGCGAGTAACCTACCCTACAACAGTGAGGGGACAATCCCCCCCCCCCCTATAACCGTCTTATCAGGTGACCTTTGACCCCAATAATATTTTATTTAAATTAATCTTAATCCCCTTATGGAGTTAATCCATAATCAATAATTAATACTCTCCTATTTGACTTTTGACCCCACACCCTCGAGATTTTTAGGCGTATTTTCTAGAAACATACGGGGGTCACGTGACATATGAAATTAATCCTCCCTCCAATGTTATGATGAGATTAAGGATATATTTGACCCCTAGGATACTTTACTTTTAACTTAATCCTCTATGGAGTTATTCCCCCAATATTCTGTTATGTATATAGAGTTAATCCCCCAATATTCTGTTAGATATATTTGACCGACCCCCACAGAAATTCCTAGTAAACACGAAGTAACCTATGAGGGGATAATCCCCTTCCTTGTTATTGGCTTATCATTTGACCTTTGACCCCTCATCCCCCTTGGTACAAGTCACATGAGTCTCAGGTTCAAATCCCACAGCGCACAACTTTTTCTTTCTGTGCTTCTATTTGAAATTCCTAGCGTGCTCCTAGGTAATACCTAGCCTTACCATTGAATTGAAAATTGAGAACGGTGTGCTGACCACACCTTCTCTAGCTTGCCATGAGATCTTAATATGTATTTCCCCCTTGGGCCTGTTGCGGGGTTGATTTTTTTTTTTTTAACTAAATAATTAAATATCGTAATCCCTCATGGAGCTACTCCCCAATACTCTGTTATTTACCTATTCTAAACATCTATGGCAAGCTTTTATTCGTCATTAAAAATATATCTTTGTCCCCTAGAATTGGTCATGTTGTAGAATGAAACTCAGGAGGTGCGTCAATAGGCAAACCTCGTAAAAAATATTTGGGTTTGATATTTTTATATTATTTTATATAGATGAAGAAATGATTTTCTTCAAATTTCGGACTTATTTTAAGCCTTAATTTGATTTCGTGCATGTAAAATGAATGTAGGTGCATATCTCCCATTCTGTTATTATGTGTTAAGGATTATATTTTCCCCTTTAACTCCAAGAATATTTTAGTTTAATTCAATATTTTAACTCCCCTCTTCTCTGTTGTTATGTTTTTGGTATTTTTGACCTTTGGTCCCTAGAATAGGACATATTGTAGAATGTAACTTAAGGGGTGCGTCAAGGGGCGAACTTCATAAAATGTCAGTACTTTTTATTTTATTTTAAATACTTATCTTTTACGAGGGAATAATGCTAAGGATAAATTTCCCCAAATTGAGTACCTTTTTTTATTTACCTTTTAAACTTTGACCTTTGATCCCTAGGTAGGACATGTAACATGAATTATGATAGGGACTTAAATGGTCGAGGAATGTATTAATTAGCAAATTTCGTCTAAAAGGTTTATGTTATGAGAGTATGACGCAAGGTGTGCGTCAACGAGCGAACTTCTTTAGAATGTATGTTGCAGGTTTAGTCTTTTTGATATTTTTCTTAGTCTTATAGGTCCTATGTGGGATTTGTGTGTAATTGTGTAATTATTTGACGTATGATGTAGAGGATAAGTAAATGAGCGGGTTCCCAAAATAGGCATTGCGGGTTTAGTATTTTTGAATGCTTTATTGAAATAAAGGGTTTTTATGTAATTATTTGACGTACGATGTAGTGGATACGTAATTGAGCGGATTTCCCCAAAATATGCTTTGCGGGTTTAGTATTTTTGAATATTTTATTGAAATATAGGGTTTTATGTAATTTTGTACTTCATCGACGTATGATGTAGAGGATACGTAAATGAGCGGATTTCCACAAAATATGCTTTGTGGGTATAGTATTTTTGAATATTTTATTGAAATACAGGGTTTTTATGTAATTTTGTAATTATTTGACGTACGATGTAGAGGATACGTAATTTCCTCAATATATGCTTTGGGAGTAATAAATAAAATATTTTTATGGTCAAAGGTCAACTGATAAGCCAATAACAGGGGGGGGGGGATTAACTTCTTATGCCACGTGACCATACGTCCGTATGTTCCTAGAAAATATGCCTAAAATCTCTGGAGGGTGTGTGGGGATTAACTCTATAAATATAATAACAAAACATTGGGGGATTAAGAATAATTTAAATAAAATATTAGGGACAAAGGTCAACTGATAAGCCAATAACAGGGAGGGGGGAGGGTAGGTTAAGTTATGGTTACAAGGAAGTTAGACCGGGAAGGTTATGTTATGGTTACAAGGAAATTCGCTAAGATCTTTAGGGACCCCTGCGGGGTAGGTCGCTCCTGTGACATCACTAGCAATGAGGTAGGAAATTCGCTCCTCTGTCGTATGACGTCAACAACGATGAGGTAGACCTAGAGTTAAGACCCCGAGAGCTGCTACCTTGATCCAAAGAGGTAGAAGTTTTGACGGGAAACCATGATGTCCGCCATATTCTTCATTTGCGTGTGCCAGAACCGCCTTATTTACCCTACTGGCATCCCCTATCTGCCACTTTCATTCATTAGAAAAACCCTGGCAAGTTTTTCGCTAACGGTTAATAATAATAAAAAACAATAAGTGAGGTGCATTGCATTCCTAATAAAAGACATAATATGACTAGGTGATTAAAATTAATGAAGAAAATAAATCTAAGAATGAAATTCCAAGTAGTACTTGCTTAGCAATGTATGATAGAGTACCGTTGGAAAAATGCCANCTTTAGCCTTAGCAGCGCACATTTCAAATATTTTTGTGAGCTTCATTGTTATTTTTGTATATTAAGCCGTAAAAAAAAAAATTCTTAATGTTTTTTTAAAGTGTCAACCTCCCTTTCACCACTTAAGGGTCATGGAAGAAGGGGCTATCTGCCGGTTGCCACCTCATTTTAAACATCCATGCCACTGAAGAAGTTTTTATCTATAAATAAAAGCTTATCCTGTACAAGATTTGAACCAGCAGCTTCAGAGTCCCAAACGGATCCCCTGAGCTATCGTGGCGCCCCTTTCTTTATGTTTAAAGTAAACTATTAGTGCGTCAAAAAAACGAACGAATAAAACTGAGCGTTTAATCGCCGTTATGTGCACCAGTGATTGCAAGCCTATCAGAATCTACTTCTATTCCTTGGAAATTAATTTTTTATCTATAAATTCTAAGAAAACATTTTCTGTAAAAAAGCGATTTTGAATTATAACCGAATGAAACAAAATAAATGACAGGATAAATTTGTAATCTGTAATAGTAGTACTATATTTATTTTTGAAAGAGAAATGTATCTTGAGATCTTTGGAAATAATTTTATCATAACCGATCTTCCTCAAGGCTCTTCTTGAGAAAGAATGTCATCTTCGGTAATATCAAAGGTTAACAGAAATCTACCAAACGAAATATAAATGTATTTAAAACTTAACATCAATAAATGTTTTTATGATTATTAACATATATATTTCCACATGTTTCCAAATTTTACTGGAACTTTGACTGTAGTTTTTTACTAACAATTTTTCTCTTCGCATTTAAAAAACATTTTATAACCAAATGTAAAAACTATAAAAGCTCACACACAAATGGTGGTTTTGGCTTTTATTGTTGAATATAATAAATAAAATGATGGTTAATATATGCAAGTGTATGTGTTTGTCAAAATATTTGTTAATGTGTCGTTACAATACATTTTAGACGAAAAGAGTTTCTCAAAATAAAGAATAGTTAGGTTTATGTAGTTGATCTATTTCTGAATATAAATATAATTTATTTTGAAGAGAAAAATTAAATGTTAACTCATCCATCAAAGGACTGAGAGCTGAGGCCATTTATGTATTATTTTTAGATTGATTGTCTTCCTTACTCCTGTCTTAATTTCCTATAGAGACGCTTTTTCAACAGTTTTGAAATTATGATATTAAAAAAAATTATAACGACTATAATAGAGTTAGAAAATATTCTGATTCAAAAATTAAATAAATGGGAATCAAGAAGAAGATGATGGCGTTGAAATCTCAGAAGGTTCAAAGTGAAACGGCTAACATACCTTGAAATATACTTTCCCTATATTAATGGTATGCCTTTCATTTAGCCCTGTGGCTAAACTTTATTTAAGTAGCAAAATTTAACAGTTTAATACGTACCAATAACTTAGCTCAGTTCTTCTAAATGGGATTCAAAGTAACAATAACTAAATAAAAAGAGAACATACAACACTTTAATTAGATGATTATATTCTAGAGAGACATTAATAATGGCGTGAGTGTTTCTTTGATGACTGTATACTATGTTAAATATATGAAGCTTTGTAAAGTATCATAGATTGCTATTCATACTAGATAACTTGGCATAATATGATTATTTATTTATATTTATTAATATNTTAATATAAACTTAAATTTTTTTTTAAATGATTAGTAATTTTAAATTATTTAATTATCTAAATTTGGTATTTTAGAGAGATACAGATATTGGATAGGTCTTAAAGATGAAATTAAAACCGAAGAAAGGGAGAACGAGATAAAGAAGTTCGCGGAAAATGTTAGACAGCTGAGAAGCCTGCTGCAGAAGTACAATGCTTCTGAAATTGATTGCATCGATAAAGTTCTAAAGCAAGATCGAGAAATATTTCTAAAATGCAGAGGAAAAGAGCCACAGGTATTTTGTATTCTCCAAGTTGAGGCATTGGATTTAGGAGGTTTCATTTGCTTGACATTGAAGCATTCGACGAAGTAGGAAATTCCACTTACATATAGCAGATTTCTAAAAGAAGATATCAAGTTATTCTCGGCAGGTCCACATAGGGCGATTTTTAAATAATTTAAATATACCGGGCCCTACATAGGGGAAGCTAAATGTATTATTCTTTCCAAATCGGAAATGCGTGAGCGTACTTTTCTTTTTGTTCTCTACCAGTCTTCGCAGTAAAGAAAAAAAAAGAAAAGAAAATTTAAAAATATTTTTCTCCAAATTTTTGGATAATCACTGAAAGTTGAGGGCTAGGTGGTTAAGAAAGAGACCAAACTTAAAAATAGTTAATACTTTCGTTATTGTAAAAGTTGTGGAAAAAAAATTGAAAAACAATTATTAAAGTGTTTTCATGTTTCATAATATTTATTACAAAAACTCTTTACTAAGAAAGATGTTTAAAAATGTATCAAAGAGGGTTGGAAATTTTATTTCAAATAAATATTTGGTAATTGAATTCCTTTACATTTATGGGAAATGTTAGTTAAGGTAGTTAGTTAATATCCGTTACGAAGGATGTGGTAGAGTTTAGAAGAATAAATTAATCGTTCGTATCATCATCACTAATAATTAGAATTTTATATTAAGAAAAGTAAATGGTAGTTGTAAAATGTAGAACACAATGCAATTGTCAAGCATTTATATTCTATAATACTTTCATGCAAAAAAAGTTCTTTCAGGAGGATGTTTAACAAAAGTCTGTTGTGCAAGAGATACTTAAACTGAGCATATTTATCGTTTTATTAGAAAATGTGGTTATAGATAAGAGTAAATGACTTATTTGATAAAAAAGCTGGAGAGGATAATGACCATAAAAAGTATGACATCAAAGTCAGTTGTGAAATCAAATTAAGGGTAATGCATAGAAAATAACAATAATTTATTCGAATAATGCCTAATACTGAAGCAGGCAAATAATTTTTAAACAGTTCTTACAGGAATTTGGATTTTATTCTAGGGTCTTATAACTTAATATAGTATGAGTTATAAGAAACTCATCAATACTGAAAAAAAAAAAAAAAATTAGAATGGAAAAATTTATAAGGCTTTGTAACAAAATATTTACTGAATTATTATTATATATATAGTTATCTTTATCTAGGAGAAGTTGAAAATATCCTTCGTTCTTAATTATATACATAAATTAGATAAGTTATATATATAATTTAGAACGGACGATAAATAACCGCCTTAAGGAACATGGGTAATCTGCTTAGTTTATGCAGCTCCTTTGTAACTATTTTTGCTAGGATATTGGTAATTAAAGTATAAATTTCATTAAAATATGAATTTTAATAAAATGAAAGTATTGAAAGAGGAAACATTTTTCTTCTTTCGGTTACACTCAAGATAATTTATTTTTAAAATACTATTTTTAATTTCAAATAAATGTCACCTGGCAAATTGATTGGAGGAACATACTTTCATTTTATTATTTTTTCTAGATAAATAGTCTAAAAAGGTATTTTGAGTTCTGAATTTGTCTGAAATTACAATGCCATGTTATTTTTCAGGATATTATCGAAGATTTGAAGCAAATGGTCCTAAGAAAAAAATTAGCCGTTGACAAATCTTTCTATGAAGTTAAAAAGAAAGAAAGAGAATTGTATGATATTCAAGTAAATAAATAATAAATAGAGATTATAAAACGTTTTTGTATAATAATCATTAGCAGGGGTTTAATGACAATGTATTTATCTTAGGGGCAAATAACACTTGCAAAGGAGAAAATGTCTCAAGAAGAACAAATAGTGAGAAATAAAGACATCGAGGAACGTGAAAAGTACAGTGCAGCCTTGGAGTATGCCAAAACTCAAAAAGATGTATGCCGAATCACTCTGGACAGTTACAACAAGCTGCTTGGTATACTCAAAAATGTAAGTTCTCACTTAGTAAGGAGCTCATTCTTTTCTACAATTATCTTGTACTACTAGGACTTTATATAATGTTTGGAAGTAATTTTATTTATTAACTGGTTCAGAATGGAAACAGAAATAAAAAATATATGGCTACCTGTTACCTCAATATGTCTATTACTTTTAGAAGATTTCCCCTAAGGAATCTAGTTATTCAGGATGGAACCATGACCCAACTTTTGAAAATTTTTGTCTACTACAATAGAATGAAAAATAGTCTTTAATCAGCCAGTATTTACATCATGCTACCATATTCTACATATAAAATTTCATTAATATATTAAATGTGAATATCATGACGGCTTATATATTATTCATGATAAAGAAAACAGTACCATAGATTTAAACCTCTTGGTCAAGAATATTTTATTATTAATAGCCACTTATGACAGAATGTTTTTGTAATTATATATACATATATATTTTGTAGCCAAGGTTGCAATTAATTCAAATTTGAACAATCACTTTTATTTCTTAATGTTTTTTGTTCCTTCCTCAACATGTTTAGACCTTTCGATCCTTTTCAAGAAGTCTATTTCAATTCAATATATTTATAAGAATGTTCTATCTCGTCATTAATTTAAAATTAAACCAGAGTCAGAGTTGAGGGTGTAATTTAAAAATAATGAGTTAGGAACATTCCTATAAATCAAGGTAAGTAAAAGAGGTTTAAATTAGCTGTTTATAACATATCTCAAATGTAGAAAAATTAATAAAATATAAATTTGAAGGAAATTGTAATAAACCCCTTGAAAAGGACAGAAAGGTCAAAACATGTTGGGGAAGGAATAAAAAAGATTGTTCAAATTTGAATTAATTGTGACCAGGTTCCTAATTTGGCTATATATTTTATATACAAGAAGCACAGGAACAAGAAAATAAAAGATATATAATTTAAAAAAAAACATTCAATCATATTATTAGTAATAAAATATACTGAAAAAAGAAACTTGGTAAGTGTATGGTTAACTGTTTTATTTCTGAATACTCTGGATGAATACCCCAGGAAGCCCTTATAGGTCAATGTATCCCATGAACATCATAATATCTGGAACTTGAAGTTTTCTCCTTATCTATTCTATAACTATTCTTTTCAAAACATTTTGAGCTCTGATATTAGACAAAGATTACGGTTTTTAAAGAGCTGAATTCTTCAAATATTAGGTTTGCTGGTGTCATGCAAGTCTGAATCACACTTTTGTTTCAATCGTGTCTATCTGTTTAGTATGGGGTAAATGAGGGACTGTATAGAAAATTTGTATATATAATTTCTTGTTGATATGACATTTGCAGGTTAATTTATAGTCTAAATAAAGGTTTATTTTCTAATTCTATGGGGATTTCTTTGCTACTTAAAATATTTGTGGGGGTTGAAATAATATAAAATCGCCATTGCTCAAACCGTAAGCCAAAAGCCATAGGCCTTCCTCTCGCTTGTATCATTTCCAGAGCTCATCATGCAAAACAAGGATATTCAACTCAGTCAGTTCTTCTATAGCTGTCATATGCACCTGATTCTGAACCATCATAAATGTATCATTGACATATGCCGACAGTAAAAAGGGAAGTTGCTTGTAATATCACAGCAGAACAACTTGAACAGGACTGGTCAAAGAGTTGCACCTTGAAGCACTCTGGTCGGTCTTATTATTAGTGCTCAGGAATTATTAATCCTGACTTGGAAGGTTCTGTCTGTAAGGAAAGAAGTTATAATTTTCAAAATATATCTCGGAAATTCCATTTCCTTCAGTTTAAAATGTGGGCATAATGCCGTGCTATATTTTAGTCACAAGTGACATCTAATGAAAAATGGCTGTTTTAAATAATGTGTAGCAGCTGGCATGCAATTGAATGCATCCTTCAAAAACTGAATCTGTACATAGAAATGTTTCAATAAAAAATTTTCAACTATTTTAAATAGATAAACAAGGCTGATTGGTCTATACACAGTAGCTTAATTTTCTGCATGTTTAGCGTTTGAAGGAAAATTATTAAAGAAACCTTTATGAGTATAAAGAAACCCTTTCGAAACTTGGGGAAATAGCCATGACAGGAGAGACAGTAAAGTCAAATGTCAATCTGCCTAATACAAACTGCTTCTGTGTGATGGCCTTTTTTACCTCTGTTTGGATCATTTGCTTTTTCTCAAGTTGGAGCATTTGCTATTTCTTTATGATCTTCCTATAAAGTAGATAGTCTATATTACAATCATAAGATCATTTACTTCATAAAGAGAGCTTTATGAAGCTTGAATATGAGCTTAGAATAAACATTTCTGAATAGAGAAAAATATTAGATTAACTGAAAAGTAAATATTGTCCTGAGACCTACTCTGTGTTAATGATTCAATCATCGAATGATTACAAAACACATTAAAGGGGACAAAATTATATTATCAAGGATGAGTTTAGGGCCATGAGAAAAAGTTCCTAGCTCTTGGATGTGAGCCAACCAAGGTAGCAAGGGCACATCCGGATGACACCACATCATTCTTTGGTTTTTTATTAGTCGAAAAATAAATTTCCTTAAAGAAATCTCTGAAACTGACAAAATTTTGCATACACACAAAAAGTTTCTACCAGAAATTTTTTAATTTTCTGTAGAATAATGCCTAATTCCAGGGAATGCTGTATTGGATCACATTTTCTACAAACTGAGTTTTTATTATCAAAATCTTTTCTATAATGAAAAAAAATCATAGAAATGAAAATTTAGTTTTATTCATAAAAATTAAAATGAAATTGCAGTTTACTTGTCAAATTGATTGTATTATTACAGTGCAGAAAGACTATTGCAATCAAGTGACTAAAGATATGAGACTAAGTATTGTAGGTATATACAAAATATTACATAAAAATAATATTTTTTAAGATAATAAATATGAAAAAAAGGTATAATGTAAAATATGTGTAAAATGTAATTTTTTATCATTTACATTCTATAAGTATTATAAAAGGCTCATAATACGAAAGATATTCAAGGAGGAACTTGGAGGGTTGAGTGGCTCCCTCAACCTGTCACCTCCCCTCATGAAACAGGGAAAATTAGTTAAGTGTAAGCTGCTCCTGTGTGAAAGACTACATATTTCAATAAACATGTTGAGGAATTGTCTTTAATGTCTAAAATTTATTTAATATCTTACTTTACCCTTAGTTAAAAAATAATATGTTGTTTTATAGGATGCCTCTTACTTTGACGGCTTACTAGCTATGCTGAAAGAGGATGCCTTGGTTCAGAGTAATTCCATATTGAAAATGATGACATTGGGACAAATGCTTTCAGAAGATTTTTCATGGTTAAAGACAGAGGCAAAAAAACATGCCATTATATTTAATGCTGACACCAAGGACACAAGAATGAGCATAAAAAGAATAAACACCGATATGAAGCTACTAGAAAAAATTAATACCAAGCTGAGAGAGTATGCTGTAAGTATCATTTACCCAAAAAATTAATTTTATAAAGGTCATTATAGGCTCATAATGTTTAAATTATAATTTAATTAGTGGGGATCATTAATCTTATCTCTAAAAAGGACCACAAAGAGCAAAAGACTCACTATAATAGGGGTGGTTTCTAACAAAAGTGAGCTAGGAAGTAAAGCGCAGAGATATATGAATAATTTTCTTTTGGAAAACAACTATCCAGAAATGTTGAACTTAAATGATGAGGCAAAAACTGATTTCTATAATTTTAATTGATACAAAATCACTTTACCTACTACAAATGGTAGGTGCTGACAAAGTATTTACTGGTATTATAAGATTCTATTCCTTGCCTTAGTTCTGGATAATATAGGAAGGATAAGTATATATTAGGAAGAAATTCATAAGATACTTAGGGTACCATAAGTGTGGTCTTGCCATTTTAATCGTCAATTATTTGTTGCAAATGAAGTGGAAGGTTGAGGAAAAAGAACAAGGTATTTATTGAGTAATGCTTGATTAATAAATATTCATCAGCTTTTACACTAATATAGTGAATTTTTGTCAGTAACAATGATTAGTTCATTATTGTTTACTAATATCCAGGCTTTCAGTTACCCCTTGTTTCAAGAAGAAACAAAAGAAGCAGTGTTATTGAAAGAGGAAGTAGAACTTCGAACTGTTTTAACAGAATTAGAAGGCTTTACTGAAAAATGGAGGAGTTGTTTGAACGCGGAAGAAGAAATGGACTTCTTCCCTAAGTAACCAATCAATTGTATTATATTGTTGTAAAATGATTATTAGGTATTGGCTCAATGTACTCTATAAATTTTCCTTTGATATTTGTAAAACAGAATCATTAAAATAATAAAAAAATATTCTTTATGTAAAATACATAAAATATTTTTAAATTTATAAATTAATAGTATTATNTTTGATAGTTCAGTAGTACATAGTTGTTTCAACAAGGTGTCTTTTACTTAGTTTAAATTGAAAATAATTTTTTATTTATTTTTAAGGTTATTTAAGGTATTCAGGATAAATGGAGATCTCCTTAAAAGAATGGATAATTTAAAGACACAAAAAGACTTCCAAGAAGAAACCTCCAATAAGCTAGAGTTAGTGAATGCAGAACTCGACAACTACCTTGACGACTATGTAAGAAAGTAAGACTATTCCTCAGTAAGCTAAAAATTAACAGTTAAATTATTAAAATATTAAGTCAAGAATGTATTTATAATTTTGGGACAGCATGAGTTTTTCATTTGTATGGATTTACTTGTACTTAGTAACAAGACAACTCAATAACTTCATTTAGAATATTTTGGAGAAGCAATGTTTTGTTAATACCTAGGACAGAAACTTGGCATGAAAAATTGCATTGTAGGAAAATTGCTGAAAGATATCATATATTATAATATTAAGAATATGTACAGAAATTTCAAAATATATCCTTGGGATATACAAAGGACTGCATTTTTTTCCCAGTTGTTATAATGAACTAAAAATTCATTATTATCTAGAATATTGTATATTCTACGAGCCAATATAGAATTTATGAGATTTAATGACTTTTAAATAGGTTTTTAATGTGCACATCCTACGTTTTTCTTTCAATGATAAAAATACAAAAAGAAATATAAATTATGTATTTATATAATACACATAAATTACAGGATACAATTACTTCTGAAAGTGCTATTGTCATTGCCACTTCTGGGAGTTTTACAATAGGAGTTAATTTTGTATAATGAAAATACGAAAACTAAGTACAGCCAAGTTCTTATGCATCAGAATTATGTATTGATATGTAAGCATTGTGTATTATAATGTATTATTTGCAGTATATCTGAACATTTTGAGTTTAACACACATTAGATTTCATAGAATCTGGTGCAGATCGGAGTTCTGAAAAAAAATGAACTATGTAAATTTAGTATAGACAAAAAATTTTTTTTTTAATTTTGTCCATTTTTTAAAGATTATGCCCATAATGGAAACAATAATAACTCTTTAGCATAAATAGGACAAATCAGTCCCAACTGTTTCCTAATTATTATCTTATTAGTGATACTAATTTAACAATTATAATAATGAATCCATATGGGTAAAGCAGTACCGCAGAGAATCATCATGCCAATGAGGTATGGAGGTAAAGAGAAGTCGCATTGAGAGTTGTGTCATTGGTCACCTTTTAATGTGGTTGTCATTGAATAAGAAGCCGCAACTAGGGCAGGAAAACTATATCAGTGGGCTACATAACCTTCATAAGTACTCACTACCTCGAGCTAAGGCCTTTTGCAGCAATGCATAGGAATCCATCTCAGAAAAATAGTTAAATTCTCATCTAACAAAATAAGCCATATATCCTTTCTATATATTTAATCAATGGCCTTTGCCTGTTAAGACGACTAAAGAAACAGTTGTTTTTGAATTATTTAAGAGATAATCCATTCTGATAGTGCCACAGTGGTTGTGAGTCTAAATAGCATTAATATTACCTTAATAGAAAATATAAACCTTTAATATTGTTTTGTTGTTTACTCTAGCTGAATATAATCCATCTTCTTATAACTAAGAAAGTAACTAAAGCTACTAAAATAATACTGAATTCTTTCAAAAGTTTACATGGTTCTTATAAGTTTAAACCTAAAAATATTATTCTGAATTTTTAAGGGATTTGGCAGAGATGATGAATATAGAAAATGAGATGGATATCATTGCTGAAGAAATGCGAACCTTAAAAATTGAAGAAGATAAAATAAATGAGGATATAGATTTTTATAAAAACATAATTTATCAGCTTAAAAGACTGCTAAAACACGTCAACATAGGTCCACCATTTGGTGACGGGATTGAAGCTGAAAACGACCTCATGGCAATAAATAAATTAAGACAAGGGAATCCAGTGTTCCATTTAGATACTGAGAGTGAGGAAGAAGATGCAGAGAAGCCAGGAAATATGGAAGACATAGCTCGTAGTTACTTAGACCCAAATGTAACTTTTGATATGAAATCAGCATTCAAATACGAAACAGAAATAATAAAAGAAGAAAACAGTGAGTTTCAACATTCCAAATGCAGTTAGCAGTTCATTCACCTAGTTAGACTAATATAAATTAAAAGTACCGTTATTTTAGTTCATGCTAAAATCATGGTTTAGAGGCATGAAGTTAAATTTTTAAATAACTATGAATCAAGCTTTTGAATTTAAAAATTCAAACAAACCCAATTTCCTTATTGTGTAAAGCTGATTACTTTAAAGATTCAATATTTGAGGTACAAAATGATAATATGGTTGACTAACTGATTCCAGTTGATCCTAGCTTGCCTGTTAAACCAATTTTGTGGTGAACTAGTTTATCATTTCTGGGCATTGAGAATGACCTCTTGGATCTTAAAAGTGTTGAGCTTTAAATAATTAAGTCATTACATGAAATTAGAAACTTTGGCAATGGAAAAAACATCAATAGATTCTTGAATCAGTAGCAACATATTTATGTAGCTTTGTGAAGTAACTAGTTTCATTTAATTTTTCGCATATTTTCAATGAATGGTTAACCCGAAAATAACAGATTTTGTAAAATCTGTCAAAGAAAATAAGATCTTTGGATATTAAAAGTTATATAAAAATGTTGACCAATATTAATCATTTAAAATACTTACTAATCAGAAACAAAGCACAGCTAAAACCCACAGTACTTTATATTCTCAGTTCTTGAGTTCCTGAGGATTGTTTTTTAGTAGCCGGAAGCGCTAGAACTGTTTAAAACTGATGTAGAAAATTTTTAGCAAAGGACATTTAAGTTAAAATAATCAATTAATGATATAAAAAAACAAAACAAATAACTGGAGCTTGCATAAGTATTCATATTTCATAGGAGTTGTTTCAGATAAAACCTATTTGAATTAATAAAAAATTATGTCCAAATTATCCATCCCAGTTGGTTAGGGTTTTATTTTATTCTTGCCAATTTTTCAAATTCTAAAATTGATTATTTAGTAACAATATTTTTTATTCATTTTATAACAATGGTGATTTGATTCTTTTGTACAAAGGAGAAGAAAAATACCAATTCATGCCCACCTTTCAGGAAATTTATTCTCTTTCTCAGGGCCTACAAAATACAAAATGAAACATGAGTTTATACTGTAATCCATTGTCTTTATAAAATTTAGTAAACTAATTATTCAATTAGTACATAATTACTTTGAAATTGTTAGATAAAACATAATAACAAATAACTAAAATATTAAATCAAATATATTATGTCAACAATTAAAATAACAGATTTAGTAAAATCTGTCAAAGAAAATAAGATCTTTAGATATTAACAACATATTATGAAGCTGAACTGAATGTGAAATACTTCTTATTTTTACTGGAAAATTTAATGTTTTCTGCAGCTATTAGCTTCAGGGATGACTGGCGATGAAATAACTGAGGAACTATTTTTTTTTTTTTAAATTGAATCGCACAGGGAGCTAGAAAAAATCTAATTCAAATAATTAGTGTCCCACACAAATCTCCAAGGACATCCAAATCCACTAGTCCTCCCCTGGCATTCCATGTTCATCCCGATCACCCTCCTCAACGCCTCAAGGGGAGGTGGCCAAGGGACCTACTCCAGCCAGTTTAGTTAAAATACCAAGGGAGTGAATGCACTGGCATTTTTCTCCCCTTCTCACTCCCTCCTTGACTCCCTAGTCTCCTTCTTATCCTAGGATAAGGGGAAGATGGGTGCCGGATAGTCTATCACGGGTTAGCCTGAGCTCCTCTCTGAGGACGGGTTAAGTCCCGGGATAGACGAGCAAGGACTATTATTATGTACCCCATGAAATGTACAGAATATTTTTTTTCTTAATAAAGAGTAATTAAAAAAAAAATGAAACGTGGGATTACTTTACCACAATTATCATTATGATTTGAATATCAGGAAGTGCCCCTGATCAATCCCTTTGCCAAACGAGAGTCTAAGAAATAGCTAGCAATGTTTAGCTCCTCTGAGTAAAAGACGATATATTAGTCATACTTGGTGGTTAGACTCATAATGAGGTACGGGGAGTGTGAAATTATCTCCCGCGGTGGTGTACTGGTAGCACAGAGAGAGAGAGACCCGGGTTCAATTCCAGGCTGAGGTAGTAAGATTTTTTCTAGCTCCCTGTACGATTCAAATAAATAATGAAATATGGGATTACTTCACCACAATTATCATAATGATTTGTATTTTTTTTTTAATTTTACGATAGTTAGGGTGTCTATAAGTGTGAGGTGTTAATTTATTACATGCTATGGAATAAATTAAAACTTCAAGCTTTGATGTGTCATTGAATTAGAACGACTATCCCAACCAAAAGATCACACAATTACCAGTAAAACAAGATCCGATACTCACTCCTACAAACACTTATCCTCTGAAGATTCCCCTCCTCTCAAGGAGCCTAAACATAACCCCTGACGGCACAAGAAACACCAATCCATCTTGCAAAAGTCCTTTACCGCTTGCAAAATCAAGTTAAACCAATCATTGCTTTGTCCTAGAGCAATTGAATACTCAAACTATTGAAAAAAAAAGTGGATGTACAATAGTTAAATTATGAGTACTTAATTTGTGTAGTTATTTGTTAAAATAAAATTTTTTAGAGTAGGTGTTTGTTAGAAATTTAAATTGTAAAATAAAGCTCTATCTTTTTTAGATGAAAAGGTAATTTAGATAAAACTACATTTTTGACACTTGATTGTTCATCAGCAAAATTGAATTATGATTGAGAGTTAATTAAAAACTCATAAAAATATTTTAATATGCCGCTAAAGTGACAGTAATTTTTATATAAATTCAATGCAACTCTAAAATGATTCTTCAAACATATAAAGCTGCTTAATTAAATTGATTGTTTAATCAAATAATTTGCTTGTTCCATGAAGCTACTATTTAGTATTTCATGATTATTAGTGCTGAAAAAAGTGTACATAATGATTGTAAAATTAAATTTTTTTTAGAATTTAATCTTTTTTAAAATATAATTACTGTATATTACAAAAATTGTGGAGGACTGAGCTGAGTCTTAACCTCTAACCAGTCTTTAGGAAGTTATTTTTCTTCTATTGTCCTTTTCAGCTTATATCTAAAATTTATCATTTTCTCTAACCTCTTTAATGAACCAGCAGATATTGAAAAAGAGCTTTTGCCTGTTGGATTTTTAATTAATTTTGTTAATCCTATTTATTTTATCCAGTTCTTTTTGAGAACTTTCAAGTGATATTAAATTTTTGAAATTGTTTGTTAATACTCAGCATGACATTTGCAAAAGAGAAAAAAATTGACCCAAGTTTTTTGTACTCTAGTACATATGTGTCTCTCTTCTCAGACATGTAACAACTAAATATGCTTTAGCTGCATAATGTTCTATTTACTCCATATTCCTTTGATAAGGTGCCTGAGAAAAATTGCTGCATAGAATTTTTTTTTTTTTCAATAGTTTTTTTATCTTTTGGGTCCTTCATATTTCTCATTCATTTGTGTAGTTATACAGATGTTCGATAATGTAATGATGCAAATGAAGACACTTTATGAAGTACTGACACCAGAAATAATGTCTCAGGATCCCACTGAAGAGGAATTACTATCATTAGGGGATTTTTATGCTGCTATTCAGACTGAAACTGATAGCATTATAGAAGAGTGTTTGGAGAAGGAAAAAATTGTTTACAAGCATTTTAAGCGTGAGTTATTTTATTTATGCATGGGGAGATTAATCATTTATAAATTAAGCCTTATCATAAAGGACTTTGTAATTTTAATTTCATATTATAAACCAAATGATGTGGACAAAATTGTATCCAAAAGAAAAATGTGCATGCTACAAAATGTTAATGCAGACATTGAAATAGTTGTGCAGAACTTATGTTATCTTGTGTAACAGCCATCATAATGAGATGACTGAGCAATAAATATTAGAGGATTGAATGAATTAAAAATTTTGACGAATATTAATCATTTAAAATACTTACTAATCAGAAACAAAGCACAGCTAAAACCCACAGTATGTTATATTCTCAGTTCTTGAGTTCCTGAGGATTTTTTTTTTAGTAGCCGGAAGCGCTAGAACTGTTTAAAACTGATGTAGAAAATTTTTAGCAAAGGACATTTAAGTTAAAATAATCAATTAATGATATAAAAAAACAAAACAAATAACTGGAGCTTGCATAAGTATTCATATTTCATAGGAGTTGTTTCAGATAAAACCTATTTGAATTAATAAAAAATTATGTCCAAATTATCCAGTTGGTTAGGGTTTAATTTTATTCTTGCCAATTTTTCAAATTCTAAAATTGATTATTTAGTAACAATATTTTTTATTCATTTTATAACAATGGTGATTTGATTCTTTTGTACAAAGGAGAAGAAAAATACCAATTCATGCCCACCTTTCAGGAAATTTATTCTCTTTCTCAGGGCCTACAAAATACAAAATTAAACTTATGAGTTTATACTGTAATCCATCGTCTTTATAAAATGTCAGTAAACTAATTATTCAATTAGTACATAATTACTTTGAAATTGTTAGATAAAAAATAATAACAAATAACAAAAATATTAAATCAAATATATTACGTCAACAATTAAAATAAAAAATAAAATGTAAAAAAAAAAAAAAAACTTACAAATTATTAACTTTTTAAAGAATTTATCATTTGTACAAATAAATACATACCTGCAAAAACTATTTTAGAACTCTGTGCATGTGCACTCTCAGGCCATAGAACTAGCCAAACTAAGCCGATTGTACTCCTGAATCACTCCTCCTCTACTAGACCTGGTAGTCTTCTCAAGTCTGAGGGTGAGGTTATGATAAACTTCTGACACCAGTACTGCATCTTGTTTAAAATTTATGGATTCACCATATCTCAAGATATACATGGCTTCATAGAATTTCCTTCTTTTGTCATTGCCTTCCTTGTGTACAAACTCTACGTAGTCGATATCTATGCTCAGGTCTTGCTAATGGGGTCAGTGGTGGAACTTTTCTTCAAGTCCTGCTTTTGCTGTTCCATTCTTTGATTTAAGTATTGATTGTCTCACCGTAATGGACTCCCTGGTCTGAGCTATATGGCAGTACATATGTTTCTGGGAATTACTTTATCACTGAGATTAACTATACAATCTTAACTCGTTTACAGGATCAGGACTAACTGTATCTCCACCAGTCTGTTTATTAATAATATTGTCTAACTCATTTATTAACTTCTAGCTTATCTCCTTCCTAGTTTTGAAATAATAAATTCTCTGAGTATTTTAAAACTTATTGTACACATATTCAGGTATACATCATTGCATTTGGACTGATATAAAAACCCGTTTATAAAAACTTATTATAATATATTTATCACATTTCAAGTAGTTTAAATAATCAAGAAATACTTTTTATCACTTACATTTAACCAGGAATTCACTCTTTGAACACACATTAGTCAGTTTCACGACATTTTTAACAACTGACTTCAGCAAGAAACCTGCATCGTCTTCTTAATTTTCTCCTAAATTTTCTTTTCCTTGGTGACGGAGAACCACCACATTACTATTATAATTAATAGAGTAAATTCTTGTTACTCATTTTATTTTGTTTAGAAAATATATAAATAAGCTAATTAGCAATAAAAAATAAAATGTATTTGTTACACATCAAAATAAAGTTTTTTCTACTCTTCTTTTTTGTTTACACAATATTTAATGGCTGTGTTAATGGTAATTCCTTCAATGAAAACAGCCCCATTGACTAGCAAGATTAATAATAATTATCAGCTCATCAAGATAGGAAACAATGATCACATTAAATTTTATCATAGTTAGTCAATGCACAAATAAAAATGGAATATAAATTTTCATACTTTCTCATTATTTAAATATACATTTTCATTTTACAGTTGTGAAACTTATTCCTTTGAATTTTCCTGTAAAAATTATCACATGAGAATGTTAAAAGACTTGTAAGAAAATATTTGCGGCATTATCAAAATCATTAAGAACTATCATACCTTCTATTATTCGTCTTCATTGGATTCTGCAAACCATCTACTGTTGGCAAGCGCTTTCGGACATTGTCCATCCTAGTGAACACATGTATTCGGCCACGAGGATGGACAATGTCCGAAAGCGCTCGCCAATAGAAGATGGTTTGCAGAATCCAATGAATAGTGATAATAAAAGGTATGATAGTTCTATATTCATTGGTAGTCATAATAACCCTTTAGATTATTTACCTAAAATCATTAAGAGTTAGAAAACTATTTCTTTTTTTTCTTTTTTTTTTTTGTTCTATGGTCTATGGAAAAGTACATTTTCAGCTGAGGCACATTCAATTCTTATAATTTTTCCTTTTGCAGTAAATTTTGTTCTTAACACTTAAAAAACAAAAGAATTAACAATTTTAAATTATTAAAAGAATTACTAAGAAATATACAAGCAAAATTTGTTGCTCGAAATATTTTTGCCAATAAACCTAAGCATTTAGCAAGATAAAGCCTTAACAGCTAATTTTTCCCCAATTGTTGGATCAAGCTCATGTGAGATTTAGCACAAGGGTAGCCCAGATAGGATATTAATCTCAAATTAAATTAAAAGTCAGAAACATTTGTGCTCCTAAATCAACTTAAATTAAAATGTGTAACAGAACATTAAGAGGAAGCTTAAATTTTTAATTTTATACAACAGTGTTATGCGAAGTAATTGTTGGACTATGCAAATTATGTATTTAAGTACTATTTTGTTTCATTGGTAATATTTTTTAAATTACAAAATTTTAAGGTTATAATATAAAAAAGTAGGAAATTTATTAATAATATTTAATTCTCTTACAGCAAAATATGACGATTTTCACAAGAAAAATTGTTCCAATAAAACAAGGCTTGAAATTAAAATTGAAAATCAGATAATGGTGTTTGAAAATGAAGGACCAACAGTTGGTGTGATAGTGAGCAAAGGAGCATTACATCCTCCAGGAGTTATAAGAGGCATGTATGTACCGGAAACAGATTCTGAGGAAGAAGAAGAAAATGAAGATGCTAAGAAAGAGGAGAAAGAGGAGGCAAAAGGTTCTGATGAAGACGACTTAGATTATTTGGATGAAGATAAAGCTACGATATCATCTGGTGAAGAGGCACTAGATTCTGACTTAGATCCGAATGAGCCTAAACCACACATTTGCTTCTGACAGAGTTAAGCAAAATTTGGTTAATTTTAATGAATTTGACTAATGAAATATATTTCATGTTAACATTCTGAGAATTTTTCTAATTTATATAAATAT
>KZ808003.1:130197-143820 GCA_000696205.2 Oncopeltus fasciatus
TTAAATATTTTCCTTAATAGAGTAAGTATAGTATACTTTAATAATTTCCTATACACTTTAATAAGGGTAAGAAGATTTCTCATGACAAATAAAATTTTAAACCAACCATATTTTTAGCTTCTCTTAAACAGAATCAGTGAAGATCAGCCAAAATTTTTCAATTTCATTGTATTTATATAATAAGTAATTTTAATTGTATTAAATTAAATGAAAAGAGGAATCTAGTTATAAAGAAACAAAATACAATCTTAACCTGAAGGCCGTAATACAAATACTCGAAAGCCTGCATATGAGCAATGAAATTGGACACCTCTCCTGAGCCTGATGCATTCTTATCAAGATCATTAAGGCCTTGATTAGAAACTGGGAACAGAGGATTAAAACAAATCATAGATGCAAGTGATAACATAAAATACTTAGGGTGCAGTTTTTCAGGCAAATCAGTGGTTAATGACTATTCTATATTAAATTAAATTAAAACTTCAATAAGCTGGTTGCTACAAGTCTTCTTCAGCCTGAACAAAATTAAAATGTGTTAAATCAATACTTGCTTGCATTGCTATTCTGTTTAAGCAATATTATACTATCTTCTTAGCCTGAACTAATAATTCTTGAAGGGATTGATCCATTATAAGGCGAAGTTGTGTAAGTTATACTTGACTTACTTTAAAAGTACCTTGAATGCTATGATATAAGCATGGTAGAGATGTAATGGGTCTGTGAATGACACTGGTCAATAGAAGGTTTTGGTGTACAACAACCAATGCTATGAGAGTACTCAAACAAAAATAAAAATAAAACAAAACTCTAGTAGAACAGAACATTGTTATTACGATCAGAATGAAACAATGTGGAGAAGAGGAGAAGATATAACAACACCTCTTTTCAAAAAGTACCTGGTAGGAGGCAATAAGTGGTAGATGTTGAATTTCTTGCAGATGCACCAAGGAAACCAAAGCATCTAGTCAGTAGCTGTTAATTTAATATGCTTCTCATAATTGAATAAGCCCCATAACATTAAGCTGACCTCTTTGTTTTTTTTAATTGTATAAATATTTAATGTAATTCATATTTAAAATATGACTGGCTAAGATTTATTGAGTAGGCGTGGCATGGATTATGAGGAATATCCACCAGAGATGTCAACCAAATCAGAATCAGTTTTCACTTCAACTTAAAATAAAATTCAATTTGACTATTATTGTTTATTTATAAATTCTGGTCACAAAATTTTTCTGTTATATTCGACTTTGAGCAAAAAAATTAATAAAATAAAATAAAGTAAGATAGATAAATAAATGAATGATTGCATTCTAATTGTAACGCTATACCAGTGTTATAAAGAGTAACACAATTTCTTAAAAAATAATAAACACAGGATTTGAGTCATTTATCTAAAATAATGTTTTAATTGTTATGTTTATTTCATTTGTTAGTATTGAGTTTATTTATGTTTTGGTTATTTTAAATATTTTATACAATTTATTACTCACATTGTTACTTGGCTTAATATATTTTAATGTAATTTTATAATTGATTGTGCAAGTGTAACAGTTTACTATAACAATTAGTCATTTTTTAAAAATTCTAATTGTCCTCGTTGCTGAGGCTTTGAGAAAAGAACCATTGGTCTTTAAAGCACTATAATTAATACTTGTAAAGGAATTATTAAGTATTAAATATAATTGAAACGTTTACAGTCTTTTCAAATCTTGAATTTGACAAAACAGGTTTTTATACACTGCTTTATATTGCTAATTTTACATATTCTTTAAATCAAAACAAACATTTTTGATGATTCTTTGAATGAAGAAACTTTTTCTTTTTTCTTATATGGCACATTAAGATCTTCAAACACTAAATGAGAAATATTTTAAGAAAAATCAAGAAAGGAGATATGCCTCAAATCAACCATACCTTTATTAGCTGTGTACCCTAGGGGTCGGAGACAAATGGGGATTTTCCCTTCTAGTGCCATACGAAGAAGATGGTTTGCAGCCCTGTAAGAGTCAAGCCTAGCAGCTTTAGCTGTATAGTAACTCTTCTTCTTAGCCCAACCTGTAAAAAAAAAAAAATAATAATAAAAAATATGAGAAAGAAGGCATCATTTCAAATTGTTCGACAGTGCTTTTATCAAGTTATTATAGATGTTTTTTGTTATAATAAAATTCTAATTAGTAGTAAAACTAGAAGAACTAGTAGTAAAAATTCCAATAAATACTTTAGCATTGTATTTTGGCTTAATGTTAGACAGAAAATTAAAATTGAATATACTGAAATTTTAGTCAAATATACTTCTGATATTAAATTTCTCTGAAAAAGCTAAACTGAATAGGACAAAATTATAGAATAGAGTTCCATTATTACTGATAATTTGCCTAATTGTATAAAAGTTTGTTCCAACACTGAATGGGGAATTGATTAAGGATTAAAATTTTAAAACTGATCTAAAAGTGAAACAGTTATGCCTAAAAACCTGCTGTTAATGCAGTTTTAATAATCACATTGAGCTTCTATTTTTGTTCTTTTAGTTTTCATTGTACATTCTATGGTTATCCTGTACATAGATTTTTTTTTTAATTTAGTCTGCGAGTGTCTAACTAAACACACACACACACATCTATTTCAGGTTCATTATGCAGAAACTATAGTAAAAGTTTGTCACATAAGAGCTGCATAATCTAAATAGATTTCTCATGTTTTATTGAATATAAATATTAATGAGAGTAAATGACAAAATTTAATTTAAAAGCTGGAGAGAACAAATATTTCTCATATATTATGTTATATAATCTTTTTCATAGCTCAAATAACAAACATCAAAGATGTTACAATTATCAATTTTGGTCGCCCCCTAAACCCCCCCATTCATCATCTGAACTCAATAAAAACTGAATTCTTTCAAGGGTTTGCAATTAAAAACCTAAATACCAAATTTGGTTTCTATATTTTCAAAAAAAGAGGTCCCACCCAACACGCAAAGTTATATTATTAAATATTTTCCTTAATAGAGTTTTTAAAAAATGCTATAAAATATACACAAATAATAATGAAGGCATTAAATTTTTCTCTACTATATATATATATTGAAACACTCATGGCTGTGATATATATAGTAAATAAGAACAGATGGGAAAAAGAGTGTAGTGAACACACAAAAAGAAAAAATTACATTGAGCATAATTTTCAGGGAGATTTTTTGCCCTGTCAGTCAGGAGTGAAGAGAGTCTCTCTTTAAAATTATACTCATTGTAATAATTTATTTTTGTCTCCACTACAATCTTTCTCCTACCTGTTCTTATTTACTATATACAATATATTGATAGATAGATAGATAAGGTAGGAAGATGGATGGATAGATTGTTATAATTTTAAATGTACCATTTCTTTAACTTCCCCAATGTAGGATTGGTGAAGATTTGTAAATTTTTTTTAAAAGTCACAGTACCAATGTGAAGAATAACTTTGTTTCCTCACAAGAAATGAGCTGAAATAATAATAATTGTAATACAAATCAGACTGCTCCCCATAATAGTAGACCTATGAGCTTGATCTAATAAGTCTAAGAATAAAATTAAAGATTAATTTTTACTGACTATTTAAATTATTAATTATTCTAAGACATCAAGCTGTGAGTTGCAGAGTATTTATAAATTAAAAATATGTAAATTTTTCATTGTTATCAGCTTTAGGAATAATTATCTATAGGTAATAAAATACGTAGTAGGTATTTTCTACAACTTTTATAATGAAACACATATATTTGAATATATTTATTATTAAACAAATTCAATTACTGTGTAAGCATTAATAATTTGTTACATGAAAGTTGACAAAAAAAGCTATTCAATGATATAAATGTTAGCCTCCCTTTCAACCACCACTTAGGGTAATAAAGAGAGGGGCTGTCTACAAGTTGCCACCCCTTTTAAACACCCATGGCTCAAGACAAGCTTTTATTTATGAATAAAAGATTAAACTGGGTGGAATATTAATCCACAGCATCAGGTTGCGAGACCCTGAGCTACCCATGGCATCAGCCCCTTATTCAAAGATTATAAATGAAAATTTTAATAATCAACCCAGTTTTAAGACATAAACCTCAAAATAACCAAACGGTCAATTCTCAGTTTGAGAAGTGACATTAATAATTATAAAGAACACAGTTAATTATAATTATAATAATTATAGAGAAGCACACAGTTACCATCACAAATATCCATCGCAGACCACTCATCATCCAGATCAGGATGTTCTATTTTTAGTAAAGAAATTAAATCAACTCTTTCAGCAAGATATTGAACACAAGAATATGGCTCTCTTAGTTGGGCGATGGGGAAACTTCCCATTAATATCTGGAAGACATAAAATACAAATGAAATTATAAATTAAAAAAATATACATGCAAGTCCAAAATTGTAGCATTGACTGTTCAAGTTTGGTTTTGGCTTTAGTTGTTTTGTTTCTAAGTAGACAGATACTAACATACAAAGATTGCTAAGCAGAAACAGCCTCTCTTCCAAAACAATAAAAATAAGAAATACTACATTAAAACCATATTTTTTTATGTGAGATAAGTAATTTATTGATCTTGCAATTGTTCATGTAGCATCTAAAGAAATTGATTTTTTTTTCGCTCATTTTGGATATTTTTGTAAGTAGTAAAATTAATATAAATAATTATAAAACCAAATAAATATAAGTATATTATTATGTGGGTCACTGGTGTGATGGGAGGGGAGAGATGGAAGTCCAGAAGTAAAACGTCTAGTAGCTGGTGGGAGTGAAGAGAGAAATCATTATGCCAGTTTTATGGTTTTATTTATTGATAGATCTCTGCCCCCCCCCCTATCAAGGGATTTAAATAACTGCTAGAATAAATAACCAATCAAATGAAGCACTCACCTGTAAAGACTTAGGTACTTTTGAAGGAAACACAAGTCCAGGGCAATCACAAAGTTTCACATTTTTAGTAAGAAATATAGTCTGAAAATGTTTAGTATGTCCTGGAGTTCTTGAGACACTCACTACCTAAAAATAAACAATAACTTGTATATTAATGTATATAAATGCAATCTACTAGTGAAATTGAAGAATAATTAAAAGACCATGTCGAATGAAAGTTTAAATATTTTTGGTGCGAAAAATCTGAAGAACTTAGGTCATATGGCCATAGGTGCTTTTGATTCAGTAAAAATTGCAATTTTTGTGCTGATATTGGTCAAATAGTATAAAAATAATGTAAAGATGTCAACACTGAACTGTTGTCAAATCTATTTATCATTAAATGGAAGGAGATGGAATAAAGGATATCCTAGCATTCAAGATATTGAATCGTATCAATGTATAAGTTTATTGGCAGCGGAGAAATACCTACATCCCACTTCATATTCTATTAACTAACCTGTTATGAAAGACAGGATGGTGACTATATGGGGATCTCTGGACTTCACCAGAGGATTTGGCTATTGCTCATCAATTGCTATTATGAAACAGGAGTGTTTGGGAGAGAGCACAACTTCTTATAAATTAGCTGTTACCTTTAACTATGACAGATCACAGAGATTTGTATATGCCCGAGGTACTTAAAGATTTTGATTTCTAATTGAGAATTTTTGATCATAGAGTTTATTAGTAATGTTTTTTGTAGGGGTTCAGTCAAGGTATATCCAAAAAATACAATTTAAAAAATACACATTTCTTTAAATTGTATTTTTTGGATCTACCTTCACCAAACCTCAACAAAAAAACATCTATTAAAGGTATTGATTTCACAGGGATCAGTTTAAGGGCCAAATATTTTTCTATTAATTACTTTAAAATTCTATTAATTACTTTACCCTATATCAGAGAGTTTGCAAGATTCATTAGTTTGCAGAAGATTCAGATGTATTATAATTTAACATGTGAGAATGGTCGGGGTTTCGGCCAGGAAGAAAAAAATATACACCAAAATTTGGAGTAATATTTTTATTTATGCCAACGTTTCGGCTTAGCTAGTAAGCCATCATCAGGGCTAAAAAGACAATACACACAAATAACAGTAATGCATAAAAATGTACAGATATTTCAATGTTGAAATTTCTTGTTGTACAGATATTTCAATTTTTATGCATTACTGTTATTTGTGTGTATTGTCTTTTTAGCCCTGATGATGGCTTACTAGCTAAGCCGAAACGTTGGCATAAATAAAAATATTACTCCAAATTTTGGTGTATATTTTTTTCTTCCTGGCCGAAACCCCGACCATTCTCACATGATATTCGAGACGGCCAACTAATCATCAACCATNACCATATTATAATTTAAGTAATAAACATTCATAATATAATTTTTAGTAAAAACATTTAATTAAATTTTTTTTAAATTATTGTTATATTAAATATTAATTTGTTAATATTATTGTAATTCTAGAAAAAAATTAGTAAGTATTGAAAGAAGAGTCTGGATACAAAAAAGTCTGTGTCGTGTAGAGAAAAAAAGTATATGAGCATGTCATTTAGCAGACTCCTATTCTTCTTTTATTTCTTGAAGCTTTAGTTCAATCTATCACACTTTTTTTATAATTATATTTGTTATATAATCTGCAATCTACTTTTACTATCATACATTTCATTCCTTTTCATAAGCACCTTAATGTCTATTTAATACAAAAAATAAGATGACTAGTGATGACATCAGCAAGTAAGAAAGATATAACTTTTAAGTATAAGCCAAAACTTACAGAATATGTTTTCAAGTGTATTTGAAAAGATCTAAATTTTTTTAGAGTTGTTGAGTTATAACTGTTGTTCAAAATAACAAATGTATTTAGAGATAAACAACAAACACCCCTTGATCACTATCCTTCTCAAACTGTTGTGTATACATCATATAAAATTAATTTTTATTCATAGATTTAAATTTTGGATTTTTTAAGATAAGATAATATGTATAAGTTTTAAATCCAATACTTCTATTGAAAAAATATTTTTAATTCATTTGTGAAAAAGAAAGATAACACCAATTTTTTTTTTTTAATGAATAAATTGTAGTATTTAAATATTTTCCAAATTCGAGACATTCAATTATACTTTAAATGTATGTCTTTGCTTAGAGTAAAATGTATAAACAGAAATTAAATAAAAATTTTATCAGTCATCAATTTTAAATTGTACATACCTTTTTTCCCATAAGAGCATTCATAAGGGATGATTTACCCACATTTGGTTGTCCTACACATCCAATTGTTAGAATACCATTGGCAAACCTATCATAACTGTAGAAACTGGTATCATGGTATTTCATCTATAAAAAAACATGATATATAAAGCAATAAATTCTAGATAAATGGATTAAATGTAACTTGCAAACCATAAAACTAAAAAAAAAAATTGGTATGGAACAATCATATATTTGACTGTCTCTCAATCAGCCATTAATGATCTTTTATGTGCAGTTTTAAAAATGCCAAAATAATGATGCATACTTGATCCTTAAGATGTAAATAAGAATTAAGAAAAATTCATTAAAGTATTACTATTTTTGATCGATTGAATATATTTACTTTTCAACAGTGGGTGATATAATTGAGAAGTAAGGTAATAACTAAAGAAAGGTCAGGAACCTCCAAAGTTCATATTTACTTTTTTTTTTTTTGCACGCGTGCGTCGACTCTAGAGGTCTTTGGCTCTTTTTAGTTTATTATCATAGAAAATAAACTAATGTAGTATATTTGAAAAACAACAAAAATAATAATCATGAAAATTCATGTTTTACATTTCAAGACAAGTAAAAACCAAAAAAATTGAATTGAAACTCTCTTCTTAAACTAAGGCATAAGCAAAATTTCACTTGCAACAAGCTAATTTCATATAAGCTTCACCCAAGTCAAGTCACAACAGGTTTAAATTAAGGGTCAAAAGTTTTATTAATGTTTTATTTTATTTATATTTCAAAATAAATCTTAATAATTGAAGATTATAGTTCTGAATTTCCAGAGTATTCCTGGCTCCTAGGCCAGAACTACAACAATGGCAATGAGCAATAATTACATTATATCCAGTATTTTCAACAACAAGCTACTAGAACTAAGGTATGAAACTCATACCTTATCCCTTACCCCATTTAAAAAAAAAGAAAAAATACTTAAATAGTTTTGTGACAAATAAATCAAGCACGGAAATGAATAAAGCTCACATTAAATGTTTCCTCAATCCGAATATCTTCTTCATCTAAATCATTCTCGATTTGTTTTTCTTCATTAATTTTTTCTTGCCAAGAAGTAAGATCAACTATAATACAAAAATAACAGTGTGTTAAAGAAAGAGATTTTCCTACAATAAATAGTAAACAAAAATTTGGTAATAAAAGTCCAAAGAAATCCATAGAAATTTAGTGGAAATCACTTCAAGGTCAAAAAGAATTTATTCAAAGTTTCTATAAAGAGAAAAGTTTAAATTGCTTTATGATAAAACATTAGGCAAATTATTAAAATACTTGTTTTTACATTGTTGGTTTTTTTTTTAAATATGCTTTTAGAGAAAAATAAGATTTTTTTAAAATTCCTAAACTGGAGTTGGAATTTTTAAGTCAATATTAACATACTTCCAGAGTAATTCAGAAATTATAAATAACTTTTTTAATAAATATATTTTATAGTCATAAATTTAAAGGGCTTTTCAAAGATTCCAACTCAATTAAAATTAAACTATTTATTTTTATAAAACTACATGCAATTTAACAATATACTATGTTAAGATATAACTCCTTAAGCTCTATAAAGGTTTTATGGTGAAGAGTTGGTTAAATTAAAAACAAGGAAGTGAAGAGCCTTGTGGTGAGTATAAAAATGCTTTCTTTCTGGGATACTTGCCCCAACAAATTGAGTCTACTTGAATGAAACAGAGTATAAATTCTTGACAGTTTTGAAGAATCTACAGATATCTAAATAAACAGTTCTTTCATTAATTAGTAGCAAGGCCTAGATAGTATTTTAACTCTATATACTTTATTGTAAACATTACTAATTACATTCTAAAAATATTTTTAATGAAACAGACTGATTATTTTTATCAAATGAAAGAAGGCCCCTATCTTGGGCTACCGAAATAATAGGGAGGACAGAGATTGTACTAAGTTACCAGTCTTGGACAGGTCCAATATAAATATAAAAATCCAATATAAATGAAGATGTTGAATATGTTAGTTTACATACTGATTTTAGCTAAGGTATTTAATCCCAAGTTAATTTTATACAAGAAATGCAAGGGAATAAAATAAAAAAATCTTACTACCTCAGCCGGGGCATGAATGGGAAGTTCGTATTACATTTCTTACGAAGATGAACTTACATTTCTTGAACGAAGATGTTAGTTTTTGCTACATACAAGCAGATTGGGTCATGGAAATGAGAAAATACCAAATAACCAAACAATTATTATACATTTTTTGTAATGTGCAAGATCTACAAGGTTAAGCTCACTATACAGAATTAAAATGCAAAAGAAGAAAGAATTCAAGGCAAGAGACTTTTGCAGAAGAGAAATATTCTCTTCTGTAAAAGTCTCTAAAATCTTCCGTAAATATACCATTTTGAAACTTGGAAATTAGAGACTACTTTTTTTTTTGTCAATAATTCTAANAAAGAGTTTTTGAAAATAAGTTACTCTAAAAAGAGGTTACAAAAGATGCTTAATTTGAAAGTCAGGGAGGGCCGAAGTCTCATGCAGTCATGAAACTTGTGTCTCGTCTATGTGCTTTATTAATTATAGACAATCGATAGCAATAATATTAATAAGTTACTACTTAGCAGAAATTTGAAAGTATTCCTAATTACATTTCCAATAAGTTATTATTTCATTATATTTGAGTATTTTTAGAATGAAATCTTATTTGCAAAATTTATATATGTTTTCAAACAATAATATATATGTGACCACGTGGAACATGTTCATAGGTGTGGAATCTCAACTTCTCAATGTAGCACTTCTTTAATATTTTCATAATGTTCTTAATACAGCCATATTGTATCCCATATACAATTTATGGTGTGAAAAAAAAGGGTCCCAATTTACATTCGAATTCCTGATATGAATTTGTGGGCGCGTTTAAAAATAAAAATGAATAAAAAATAAAAAATGCCTTGTCAATAGGAAGCCCTTATGACAAAATGCCGGCCACGTACATTATATCAATTAAATAATATAAAAGGTTATTTTCACTACCAATGAATATAGAACTAGCATACCTTCTATTCTCCGTCTTCATTGGTTTCTGCAAACCATCTTCTGTTGGCTTTGAGCGCTTTCGGACATTGTCCATCTTCTTGGCCGAATACATGTGTTCACTGTCACTGTCTGTATTCCACTGCCTCAGTGAACACATGTATTCGCCCAAGAAGATGGACAATGTCCGAAAGCGCTTGCCAACGGAGGATGGTTTGCAGAAACCAATGAAGACGGATAATAGAAGGTATGATAATTATATCAATTGTTAAAAAGATAATTTTTAACTCATGAGTTAAATATAAAGAATCGTAACTGTAGAATAGGACTCTTGGGACAGATCTATGATAACAGACAACCAAAAATCCTTGTTAAATATTCTTAGGCGTACATTTTTAATTTGCATCTTCTTTACAATTAATTTTCTTCCAAATGCTCCTCTGAGATTCGAAATACTCCAATAATTTGAGTTGTCCATTCTTTAAGCCTGTTGCTCTGTGGATAGAAAGAAAAAGAAAAGTTCAAAATCCAGAGATCTTGACCAAGTAGATTATTAGTAATTGTTGGGGGTTCGTTCAAGGTTGATACAAAAAAAATAATACAAAAAAATTTTTTTTTAATTATCTGCCAATGATTCAGCTTACACTGTAAGCCATCTTCTGGGCTATCATGAAGGGGAGGGGGGCATGTTCTGTCCCTAAGATCACATTTTCATGACTACGTGATCTTATCATCAGTCATGAAAATGTTATCTTAGGGACAGAATGTCCCCCCTCGCCTTCATGATAGCCTTGAAGATGGCTAACAATGTAAGCCGAAACGTTGGTAGATAATTTAAAAAATACACTTTTTTTATTTGTATTTTTTTGGATCTACCTTGACCGAACCCCAACAAAAATAACATCTAATAATAATATTTAAAAAAAACTCCATTTCATTAAATTATTTCTTCAAAAATAATAAAATATTAAGAAAATAATTAAACAAAATTATACCTTGATCATTGACAAGATCTTTACAACAATCAAGCAATTTTTGGGCACCTTCTGCAGCCATTCGCATTTTACCTCTTCGTCTTCTCACTTGAAGTCCTATAAGCAGAAAATATGAAACACACTCAAACATACAGTGTTAATAATTAGATTTTATGCAGCATAATTATGTTATCATTAATAAAAGTATGAACTGACTAAAATTTATTATAAATAAACCATAATAAATATATCATCCCAAGTAATAAGTATTACATTTATCAATAAATTTTTCAAGTAATATAGCTTAATTTAAAATTACTTAAATCTCAAAAATAGGCAAGTTATCAAAATTGGAAACAAAAGTATTTTTATAGCAGAAACATTATGATTAGAATAGTTTATTTTTTTATAACAATACATTCTTTTCTCATTATTTTATATTGTTACAAAAGCCCCCCATATCCAAACATAAACAATAATTTTAACTACTTAGCTAAATGGCTTTATATTATAAATAATTAAAAATGAATATAGTTTGAATAGTAGTGAATATAAATAAATAATGTTTGGGGAAAAGAATAANAATGTTTACTTCTGGTCACCAATTAATTCTGATTAAGTTTCAGAAAAAATATTCTAATAAGGGTTTTATAAATTAAAACTGTAATAGCAGGTAAAATTTTTGGAGTCTTGACTTGGCAATTTCTATGAGAGGAGCTCCAAGGGATTAAGACACCTGATAAGTAGACTTTATTCCTACAATTACCTTTTTTTTAATTGTAAGTTATTTTAATTTAATTGTACTATTTTTTTTTAATTACCTAAGTTAAATGCTTGTGGTTTTGGAGCTTGGAGGTGGAACGTTCCCCAAGCACTAAGACAGAAAAAAGCTTTTCCTGCCCCAGTGGGATGAAACAGCAGTTGCATTTGCCACACAAACGTTAAATTACTCTAGATTCAGAAAGAAGGGTAAGGTATACTTATAAATGTCTCCCTCTTTTTAAAAGAAAAAGTCATTCTTGGTCATGTAGGTAAAGTGAAGGCAGTGATAAAATTGGGGGACGGGACTACTCTCATCGAGGATTCAATGATAATCAGGATAAGCAACTAATGAAAATTAAAGCATTGAATGAACAATTACCAGTTTTAGCTGAGCCACTTGTCTCACTTAATGAAAGTAAAGGTGTAATTAGAAGTATCAAACTCATGCATGTCCCGGCGATTGAAATTTTTGATAATTTAAAAAACATATGAATGCCAAAAAGATAACCAGACTATACTCATACCATCATATAATTAACTTTTTGGACAGATCACTTGTCACTGCCAGTTCATAAATATATACAGGTCCCTAATGTCCTTTATTTTGGTCACCCAGCAGTTTGTCAGCGACAAGGACAAAGTTTGCAAGCAATGCTGTTGTTCGAAGGAGCATGAAGAATTAAATTGTAAAAATTACTCTTTTTGTGCAAATTGTAAGGAAAGCCATTCACCACTCTCACATGAATGTCTAACTTGATTTTTTAAAAAAAGAAGAAATTAAAGCTATCCAGATCAATAAAAATAAAAACCCAGGAGAAGCAAGAAATCTAGAATAGCACCTTTATTTTCTAAATCTTATGCTAGAATAGTAAATAGCAAATAGATCTCATCAAAAATGTCTTTTCTGGCCACAGTAGTGGTGTAAAAAATAAATCTATCTCTGTCCAAACAAACACTTTTATTCTTGGGTAAATTTTGACTCCCCACCTTTCCGTACCTCACCACTCCTGGGCTACACTTGTGCAGTCCCCCCTTTACCTCCCTCCACTCTAACTGACCAATCCTTTTTCCTTTTAACTTCATGTTAATGATCTGAATGACTTTATAAGGCGGGCGTAGTACATTTTCCTATGTAAAAAGCAGGACAAAATTTACATTGAAGCAGGTATACACAATTTTTGGATGTGCATGTTGATGGGGATTGGATCTTATATGTTAAGAGGGTGTTGACACTGAAGAACGTGTAGCCAGTTTTGATAATTGAACAGGATAAGTTTCTGCTTTTGTTACAAGGCTAAGTACCTTGTTTTGGTAAATTTGTGAGGGTTTTGGAAGACAGTTTTTTTCTGTTTAGTATATCTTGGAGGGTGGGGGCTTCCTGCATGTAATGCCAGGTTTTTGTGGTAGTAGGGAGCTGGTGGATGGATTGTTCTGAATAATAGTGAGGGCTTCGTGTATCTTAGTCTTGATACCTTCTACCCCAAGGAAATACTCAGTAACCAGGTTAGGAGTTTGGGCATTAGGAGATTTAGGTTTAGAATAGAAGGTTCGCTTTGAAGAAAGGATTTTTCTGTTGAGGAGTTGGGGTGGATAATCCCTTTGAAGAAGAGATTCTTTTAGGGATCCTATGTAATTCTCTAATGTTTCTTGAGAATTACAGATGCGGTATATAAATATATATA
>KZ808003.1:146304-161077 GCA_000696205.2 Oncopeltus fasciatus
ATATATATATATATGAATATAGACTATGTATATTACTAATTTTCTGAGCTTATGTAAACATTCAAGGTGTAGAAACAGAGACCTTAGCACCCGCGCATTTTTAGACTTACATCTGAGGCTAATTTTAGTTTAAATAATCGATTTTCAAGGATTAGAAGGATTTATCCAGCTCTCAACATATGTTAACCTTGGCAGATCTATGATTTTTCTATAGTACACAGATTTTCTTTACTCCTTTAAACTTTTGAATTATTAGGTGAGGAAATTTTAAACTAATAATTCAGAAAAAAAGATAAGGGAGGAACAATCTAACAGTTTATCATATGTTCACATAGGCTTCGACGGTTGTCAGATGTATTTACCGTTTCTTCTTCCGGGTTGGACCGTGTCAAATTGTTGTTACTTGCCGAGCTTTCGCACATCATGTTTATTATATTCTATACTAAAAAAAGTTTAAAAATAGGAGTTGGTTTAATACTGGGAAGAATTAACATAGATAGAACTAAAAAGTTTTACTTAAAAACCTTTCTATGTTCAGATCAAAAATGAGCAGGGAAAAGTAAAATTTGAAATGTTTACTTACTGAAAAATATTTGTTTTCTCTAGAATCTAATTGTTCTTTAGATAAGCTAAAGTCCCATACTGGTCGGACAGGAAATGAAAGTTCTGTTGGGAAATAATCATCCAAATTAATTTCTAAACATTCTTCACTGACTGGTACAATAGTTTTTCTTGCTTGTTCCTTCCTTTCTTTTAATTCTGCTTCTGTCTCACGGTGAAATCGTAAATTATATCTATTAACAAAAATAAAATAATACTACATAATTTTACTTTATTTTTTTAATCTAATATGAAGTCTTTATGCAAAATTAGTTAGTTAAATCTAATTGGACACACCTATGAAAATACAAAGAAGCTATACTAAGCAAGGCAAATAGAAAAATAAGCAAGTTTAGGCAGCATAGGTTCTGCTCCAATAACTCTGCTGTATCTATAAGAAAGAACTTTAAGAAAGAATTTTCTATAAGAAATAATTTTTCTACAATTAAAATACCAAGTTCTTCATGATTCAATTCTTAAGTATTAATTAGGTATTTATTTCAGCATATGTAGTCACAAATTGTTATAATTTATTTATGGATAAAAAAAAACAAATTTTTTTTTAACCTTTTCTTTATTAGCTAACAAGAATGATTCTAGTGAAGCAAAATTTATTTTTAATTATTATCTACTGCGGTCTAAAATAACCACCACATTAATAATTAATGTTTACTTCTGGTCACCAATTAATTCTGATTAAGTTTCAGAAAAAATATTCTAATAAGGGTTTTATAAATTAAAACTGTAATAGCAGGTAAAATTTTTGGAGTCTTGACTTGGCAATTTCTATGAGAGGAGCTCCAAGGGATTAAGACACCTGATAAGTAGACTTTATTCCTACAATTACCTTTTTTTTAATTGTAAGTTATTTTAATTTAATTGTACTATTTTTTTTTAATTACCTAAGTTAAATGCTTGTGGTTTTGGAGCTTGGAGGTGGAACGTTCCCCAAGCACTAAGACAGAAAAAAGCTTTTCCTGCCCCAGTGGGATGAAACAGCAGTTGCATTTGCCACACAAACGTTAAATTACTCTAGATTCAGAAAGAAGGGTAAGGTATACTTATAAATGTCTCCCTCTTTTTAAAAGAAAAAGTCATTCTTGGTCATGTAGGTAAAGTGAAGGCAGTGATAAAATTGGGGGACGGGACTACTCTCATCGAGGATTCAATGATAATCAGGATAAGCAACTAATGAAAATTAAAGCATTGAATGAACAATTACCAGTTTTAGCTGAGCCACTTGTCTCACTTAATGAAAGTAAAGGTGTAATTAGAAGTATCAAACTCATGCATGTCCCGGCGATTGAAATTTTTGATAATTTAAAAAACATATGAATGCCAAAAAGATAACCAGACTATACTCATACCATCATATAATTAACTTTTTGGACAGATCACTTGTCACTGCCAGTTCATAAATATATACAGGTCCCTAATGTCCTTTATTTTGGTCACCCAGCAGTTTGTCAGCGACAAGGACAAAGTTTGCAAGCAATGCTGTTGTTCGAAGGAGCATGAAGAATTAAATTGTAAAAATTACTCTTTTTGTGCAAATTGTAAGGAAAGCCATTCACCACTCTCACATGAATGTCTAACTTGATTTTTTAAAAAAAGAAGAAATTAAAGCTATCCAGATCAATAAAAATAAAAACCCAGGAGAAGCAAGAAATCTAGAATAGCACCTTTATTTTCTAAATCTTATGCTAGAATAGTAAATAGCAAATAGATCTCATCAAAAATGTCTTTTCTGGCCACAGTAGTGGTGTAAAAAATAAATCTATCTCTGTCCAAACAAACACTTTTATTCTTGGGTAAATTTTGACTCCCCACCTTTCCGTACCTCACCACTCCTGGGCTACACTTGTGCAGTCCCCCCTTTACCTCCCTCCACTCTAACTGACCAATCCTTTTTCCTTTTAACTTCATGTTAATGATCTGAATGACTTTATAAGGCAGGTACCAGCATTGTTCCTTCTGGTAGCAAATACAAATGCACATAACTTTATCTCGGGCTCATAGATATTACTGCAATATCACTCGCCCTTAACACTCAAGACTAAATGGCTTTGCATAGATGTTTTACATGGAAGTGACCATTTCCCCATAAAAATTTATATCTTCTGTGATTGCAATACAAATTTTAAAAAAAGAGTTGGAATATTAAAAAAAGCTGACCTGTGTAACTTTAAAAACTTATCCAAACCCCCACCCAAGAATCGAGTCTTGGAGAAATTTGACAGCTTTACTGAAGAAAGTTAACCCTTCTAGAACTGTTAGGGGAGCTATAAAGAACAATGAGGGTAAGAACATACCAAAGTCCTACACAATCGGCTGTGATGGTCAACCTATGGACAAAACTAAATTAGCAAGGAAATTTGGATCCCACAAGTCTGAAGTATTCAACACTGAGTATGAAGAATAATTTTTGAGGAAATTAAAGAAGAACTTAAAAGGACTCCACTCCATAGACTTTTCTAGCAATAATAATGAATATTATATATTTTATAATTTAAGGACTGGGAACTGACCAAGACCCAAAAAGTGTCAGAGGCTCTTCTCCCGGACCTGACATGGTTGATTATTTAAAGATTAAAAATCTACCAACCAATGAGTGTAGCTGGCTCCTGAGATTTTACAACTACTGTTGGAACCTAGGAATGTTTCCAGAAGCCTGAAGGATAGCCAGAGCTTATTTGACTCAAACAGAGAGAATGGAAAAGATAAGCAAGCGAAGAGCAAAAAATTATAGACCCATTTCTCTAACCAGTTGCTTTGTAAAATTCATGAAAGGTTGGCTAATAGAAGAATAATGTAAATTTTAGAGGAGAACAACTGACTTTTTACAACTAGAAACTGAGCTGCAATATACATGTATCAATAAAGAGCAAGGTATCAGTGTGTTTTTTGATGCTGAGTCCAGCTTATGACCAAGCATGGCAATTTGGAATACTACGAAAACTCCAAGCATTGGTTTTCATAGACTCCCTACCAATCTTTGTACAAAACTTCCTTTAAGACTGGAAGTTCCAAGTAGGTACGTTTAGAAAATGTGACTTCCCATATTTAAGAACAGTTAAATGGTGTACCCCAAGACTGGGTACTTAGCACAGCACTTTTTGCCTTAACTATGATAGATTTGACAAATAGTTTACCTAGGAGAGACGAAACCAATACGGGTTTGAAACGTACCAATACATGGATGGCCTAGCAATACTCTATCGAGTCTGATATACAGCAATAGATCAGAGAAAAATACAAGATACTATCAACAGAATTTTAGCAACAGCTAAAGCAATTCAGGCGTGAAATTCTTATCTGAAAAACTAGCTGTGTGCATTTTTTAAGTGAAAGAAATACTTACTTGTTTAAATTAAACCCTTACTTAAACTAAAATATGTTAGGGAATTTTTGTTAGAAACTCTTTCAACTAAACTATTAGCCAGAATATCATCTGCTATAGATGTAATACAAAGATGTTTTAATGAAACAAGTAAAGCTAGAAAAGAAAACCCCTCATATACCCCCTTCCTTTAGAGAAGAACAAGGCCTAACTGAAACTGGCAAAATTGAAAAAAATAAAACGCCTGCATCGAAATGTCATAATAAATTTGATAACATTCTACATAGCTTAAAAGACTCCAATATTATTTATACTAGTGAATCAAAAACTGAAGAGGCTACAAGTACGCTGTAGTTATGTCAAAAGTCCCCTACAAATATAGACTCCACAATTACTTAATGGTTACTTAATGGGCCCCATCCACCCCACTCCTAATAAGTTTAGACATTAAGGCCAAGGAGGTCGGGAGGCCATCTCCGTTTCAGTAGCCAAAGAAGATTGTAAGGATTGGAGTTCAACCACTGGGATTGGGCATATGGATTAGGATGAAATTGGAGTTTACTATGGAAGAGCTTGAAACGGGTCAAAATCCTTGGACAAAAGGAGAGTTGGACACATAATATGGAGCGTTAACAATTATATTTTGTGTCCAACTCTACCAGCAGCTTAGGGGCTCCCTTCGGCACCGTTTAACTTTTCACAGATACCAGAAATTCAAAATACTTGGTACAAAGAATCCTTGGCACTGATAATCTAGTCATTGGACACTTAATAATCAAAATGTGAAAATTGAATGAATGATCACCAAATTTTAACATATAAAGATAAAACATTCAGTGACATTTTACTTCTTTAAGTGTAAAAATAATGATTTTTTTCAATTTATAAAATATATACAATAAATTAACATCACATGTTACCTATTAGGATTAGGGATTCCTGATCGGGTAATAGGTTGTTTGTTCAATGATATCACATTGCCCTCTTCATTTTCATAATCTTCACTGTTGGAAGTCAATAGATACTTTGCATTGCGCCCTGCAAGAGAAAAAACAATTTTTGAAAAATACACAAAGAAATCTAATGATTTTATAATGATGTATAAAATTAGGCACAATTTTACACAAACAAAAAAAAAAAAAATGTTACTCTCAATTTTTTCACTTGAAAATTAAGAGAGCGAATTAAGTTCTTCTCTAGAAACATTTCACTTGAAATGAGTAGAAATGTATTATTGCAGCAAAGCAAGATTAGAAAATTACCAAATGAGCAAATACCACAAGAAATTCATAAAGGAACTTATCGAAGAAGCAATTTAGACATTTTTTTTAAGGAATCCACCAGAATAAAAATGAACACGGCACCTATAATCTACCCATGGTTAATTACATCAATTAATTTATTTTTTATCAAAATCACTACAACTTAATTAAATCCTAAAATTCTGGGCAAGGTCATATTGAAATCACGAAATAAATAACAGTTTCGGTGCCAGATACTTTAAGATTTATCCATCCCTAGATATAAAAATATTTAATAACATCCACACCAATATAGAAAAGCTGTTAAATAAATAAATGTCTAGGGAGGTTGATCAGCTAAGGGGTTGGAGGGGAATAATGATTGAATTTAAATTAGTCTACACAAATTACCAATAACAAAGAAAGTTGAAACCAAACCTTGATAACTTATTTTTATTTTCTTTATTCAAATATTTGCACTGGTATATTAGTCCCATATTTTCCTTTTAAATCTGTAGTTGTTTCTATTAACTTATGTTTTTTTGGTTGAATTAATGAACCAATGAAAAGGAAAATATGGGACTAATATACCAGTGCAAATATTTGAATAAAGAAAATAAAAATAAGTTATCAAGGTTTGGTTTCAACTTTCTTTGTTATTGGTAATTTGTGTAGACTAATTTAAATTCAATCATTATTCCCCTCCAACCCCTTAGCTGATCAACCTCCCTAGACATTTATTTATTTAACAGCTTTTCTATATTGGTGTGGATGTTATTAAATATTTTTATATCTAGGGATGGATAAATCTTAAAGTATCTGGCACCGAAACTGTTATTTATTTCGTGATTTCAATATGACCTTGNATTTATTCAATACAACAAGAATGAATAAAGCAATAATAAATTATGCTGCCTCAGATTCAGCTTAACATGCATGCAACAATTAATCAGACTGCTCTTGTTTTAATTTATATAAAGTTTGAGTCTCCTCTGAAGCCAGGGTATGGCTCCAGGAAACAAATAATCTACATGACACAAAATAAAGATTCTTTGTAACAAAATATTTCTGGTCAAACCAAGACTAACCCTAACCATTAGCTTTTCACTTCAGTACCACTCTACTCATAATTGAATCAGTAAAACGTAAAATTTATAGAAAATGCATATACAGATAATAAAATTGGAACTCAAAAAATGAAATCATACTTACTTTGAGATGGATCATTCTTATTTTGTTGTCTTTGTCTTTTCTCTTTGAGCTGTTGCTTTTTGGCCTTTCCACTGAATGGCACTTTATGTCTTGATTGAGGCATTGCTATAATATTTGAAAAACTTTTCACCAATCAAGAATATGTGAATAACTTAAAGAGATAAACCTAAAACAGATACGAAAATGATCAACTTACTTTCAAACTGTCATTCAAACCTATCAAAACAAGAAACCATGATATATAACAATTAGGAGGTTTGGTTGTCAGGTTATTTTACAACGTTTAGTTCAATTTATTGAGTTGTCTCAGTCTTATTATTATTTTTATACTTTGTTATTTTAAATAAAAGTTTTTTATTAAGTAACTTTTATTATTAGCTTGCAACTTTGCCGGCTTGATTCCATTTTTATATTATCTTATAATGTGATGGTGACCGGTTGGCGATGTGTTTACATAAGTAGGTTGGTGGATTAAGTGATGGCTCGAAGAAATTTGAAAGATTTTTTGGTTGACGATACTCTAGATCTTAGTTTAAATGATTTACAAGATGTTCCAGTCAAAGAAATTGTACGTATTTATTATTCCTGTTGAAATATACTTGGTCCTTATTAATTTTTCCTGTTTGATGTACGTTTTGGTTTTTACTTTTTGTTTTTAGGCTCAATTCCCTAAAGCAACATCACTAGACTTATCAAATAACAAATTGACAATATTAAGTGTGAGTATCCTTATTATAATATTCATGAATATGTGATATAATCAATGAACTAAATTGCTATATGTCCTGCTTTTAGAAATCATTCGCGACTACTCTTACTCATCTTGTGAAGCTTGACTTAGCCCGAAATGAGCTGAAAGAACTTCCAAAGAATTTCGGATCCCTTGTGAATCTTAAGCATTTGGATTTGTACAAAAACAAATTAGAAAGTCTTCCTGTAAGTTTTGGTAATCTTAAGGCTCTAAGATGGCTAGATTTGAAAGAAAATCCTCTAGAGCCTCATTGGCACCAAATTGTTGGACCCTGTTTAAATGCTCAAGACTGTAAAAATGCTGCAAAAAATGTTGTTAATATTGCTGGAATCATGAGGGATGAAATTGAATCTGAAGTTCGTTCCCAGAGCCGATTGAAACAAAAAGGTAATTTCTCAACAATAAAAAATTCCCTATGGATGCATAAATATTACCTTATTCTGCCTCTCTTTCCTGACCTATCAAGAGCCATACTAAGAAACAATTATGTTTTGGCTCATTGTCATTTCCAGTTTAGAAGATTAATTAGTAACTAATTTTAGTTTATTTTCATCTTTAATAAAGTAAAATAATCAAATTCTGTTTGGTTTATACAGCTTTTACATGATGAACCATTTTTTGTTCACAAAACGTTCATTTACAAATGTTAGAATATTCTGAAGTACTACTTGTTTCATTATGTAGTTGTTTTTACTTGCTGATAAGATATTTTATCACTAATCATTTCATATTAGTGGTTAAATGAGATTTATCTTGATTCAGTACTGTGAAATTATATCATTAAGTGTTCCTAACATTTCAGGGTGATTTTAATTGTGAATTTGTACCTTTTTTTCACTTTTGGAAAGTAAATTTTTACATTTCAGTTTAAGTTATAAAGAACATTTTATTTTTATATTTAATATTTAGATTATTAGTTTTTTAATAATATAGTTGATCCTGTGGTATACATTGCACAACAGTATTGTTGCAAAATTTAGCATTTGTGCTCCAGGGGTATATTAAGGTAGTATCTTGTGTTAAGTTTTCAAAAATTGCTAGTGTCCTTTTGCCAACTTGATCATTGCACAATTTATTTACTTGTTAAGCTCAACATCATTTTTTTTTATCATTCCTGGCCTATATCATATTAGAGATAACAATAATTGGAAATTCAGAGGCAAAATTTTTGAAATTCTATTATTAATATAATAAAATGTTTAATTATATATGATTAAAAGTAAATGTTACATCATAATTTTATAATAGTAATCATATCAAAATTGTAAAAAATTATTTATATATATTTTCAGCCCTGAAGAATAGAAAGTTTATTCTTGAAATATTGGCCTAGACTAAATTATTTGAACAAAATCCTCAATAACCTACAAGTTCCATTTGACCAAGTTGATAAATCACAAATCATATATATATGTATATATAGTATTAAGAACAGGTGGGATATAGATGTCAGTGAACATACACAAAGAAAAAAATCACAAATAGTAAAATTTTTGGGGATCTCTCGCCCTTTGTCAGGGAGGAATGAACTATTATTGCGGAAAGAACTCAAAGGAAGGGGAAGGCAATTGAGTTTTCCCTAATCTCCTATTGTTGGCAATTGATGCCAGGTCTTGTAGTGGCTTTGAGAATATGAATATAGGCGCATTCTGTCGTCTTCAGTTGCTAACCTGAAGCTATGTCAGAAAATTGTTCAATCACTTGAACTTTGAAAATGTCATTAAAACTCATTAAATTACTCTCACCTTGCCTTGCTATGGGAAGAAGAGACTGTGGTTCTGAATAGGTGGAATTTATCAGTATTTACATTACTCCAGCATCACCCTCCACAGACCAAGAGGTCTTTACCTTACTCTCTCTCCTCTCGTGGCCACCAAATCTGTAGTTCTAAAGAAACGTTAGAGAATTACTTAAATTCTCTAAAAGAATCTCTTCTTCAAAAAGATTATCCACCCCAACTTCTCAACAGACAAATCCTTCCTTTAAGCCTAAGTCTCCTAATGCCCAAGCCCAAACTCCTAACCTGGTTACTGAATATTTCCCCGGGGTAGAAGGCATCAAGACCAAGATACACAAAGTCCTCCCTATTATTCAGAACAATACATCCACGAGCTCCCTACTATCACAAAAACCTGGCATTATGTACAGGAAAGCCCCACTCTCCAAGATATACTTAACAGAAAAAACTGTCTTTCAAAGCCCTCACAAATTCACCAAAACAAGGAACTTGGCCTTGTAACAAAAGCAGATGCTTATCCTGTCCAATTATAAAAACCGGTAACATGATCTTCTGTGTCATGTGCCTATATCCACATTCTCAAAGCCACTTTAAGACCTGGCATCAATTGCCAACAATAGGAAGATTAGGTAAAATCCAATCAACTTCCCCTTCCTTTGAGTCCTCTTACTACTCCAGACTGGTCTTCACTCCTCACTGATGAAGGGCGAGAGATCCCAAAAAATTTTACTATTTGTGATTTTTTCTTTTTTTGTATTCACTTAACTCTATATCCCATCCCACCTGTTCTTATAACTATATATCGCATCCTCCCTGAGTGTTTCATTTTCTACATATTCTTTCTTTATATATATGTGTGTGTCTATATATATATATATATACACACACATATACTGTTTGTTTGTAAAACTATCCTATAAAGAATGAATAAAGATGTCAATAACCATTTTGGAAACTATCGAAAATTCTTTAACTGTATGTGAAATAGGTGAAAAATCATGACCTGAGTAAGGTTTACCTCAAATCCAAATTTATTGTAATTTTCTTGTTACTTTTTATCTTGAAATAATGATTCCCATCATTTTATTTATAGATTTTTGTGGTGAGGGACCATAGTCTGAGGTGAGGGCAGTAGAGGTAGCTCCGGGTCGGCCTTAAGGAAGGCGAGCAATTATAAGGGCTGGGGTGGTGGGGGGTGGTGGAAGTCTGCTGTGGGGGGATGAGATATGACCCCAAAGTTGGGGGGGTGAGGAGGGGGCTGGAGAGGGGATATTGATCCTGGATTGTTGCCGATTCCCGATCTCCCAAGGGAGTTCACCTACGGGACCTCTCTCGCTCTCTAACTTTGCCCCGATTAGCTCGGGAGTTTGAGTAGCTCTGGGATAAGTAAAACTCCTCAGGTCTGTCTCAGCCAGGAGGGAAATCAGATTGAATTTAAGTAGGCAGGAGGATTCAACGGAAGACAATAAGTTAAATTGTTCACCTTCTTTATGGAGGAAGGGGGTTATTCCTCATATCTCTATTTACAAAGTTCTTCGTAGCTGTTCTAGAACGATTCACGGCTCCATTTCTTAGAGTAGTAAATGAAATGCAACAAAACGGTATAACCCAATCAGTTCTATTTAATAGAATAAGATAATGCCTTTTTTTTTTGTTATGGATTTATCTTATGTGTTATATACATATATGATTAATGCAAAGTCAATTCGTTTAATAAAAACTAGTTATGTTTTTGTCAAGCTAGAAAAACACAGCTAACTCTTATGGAACTATAGCATAATTAAATTGAAGAATTGTTAGCTGTAATGCAGGTAGATAGTGAATTTCTTCAAGAGAAGAATGTGCTATCAGCTGCTTGCAGTACGTAAGAACAGTTGATATTTTAAAGGGTTCACCAACTCCTGCTGTACAAACAGTCGAGGACTGTCTCACCCCTGTACTTTTTCATATCTCTATTTTTAGGTTATTAATTTTATTAGCCGTTTTATTATTTCAATTGTTTAGCATTGAATTAAAATTTTTAATAAGTTGCATTGCTTCTCAGTGTACTGTTTTATTTATTTTGCATTGTTGAGGGTGCCATTTTAAATGTCATTATTATATTTAGGTGTCGACGGCCCACCAAGTAGTATTATATAAATTATGTTATGGGTTAATAATAGTTTTGGATGTCATAAATGAAATACAATTTAAAACGATTAAATGCTAGGGAATAGAGCATAAAATCGAACTTTGCCAGCCAGGGCTCGAACCTGGGATCTCCTGCTATCCCGGCAAGCGCGTTTTCCATGTACGCTACCAAAACAAGCCTGATAAGTTATTAAGTTCCCCGCACTAGTGTCGAGAGTCTAATCTCCGAGGCTGACGAATATATCGTCTTATTCTCGAAGGAGCTGACNTTTCATACTCTTGATATCACATTATATTATAATTCTCTATTATACTAATTTCAAATATTACTGTATTCTCATGACATTGTATTTCTACAGCCCTGAAGATGGCTTACAATGTAAGCCGAAACGTTGGCAGATAATCTTTCATTAAAAAAATACTTTTTTTTTATTTGTGTTTTTTGGATCTACCTCGACCGAACCCCAACTAAAATCATCTTAGAATAATATCTACGGTCAACAAACTCTCTCTTTATGATTATATAGTTTTTTTCTTGCAGTATGCATTTTTCTTCATATTTTTTTTACTATTTTTATCATACAATTTTGCAATGAAAATATTAAGGATTTTCCTCTTTTCTTCTTTGGTTTTCTGATTTATTAAATATTATTTCTAATTATTTTCTTTATTTTTTTCTGTTTCAGTCATGAAAGTTATATCACGTCTTTTCAGAGTGATCCTATATTCACTTGTTATACTTTGGTTAATGTTGCTTGTCCTGAAATTTGTAAGTGAGCCTATGCACAAAAAAATATGGACAAATATAAACAACAGGAATCATAAATTACTTACAACACTTGTGCCTGCTCATACTTTACATGGTTTCAAGAGGGCTGCCTTCAATTTTTTTGCATTAGTTACAGAATTTGTCTTTAAGATGTGGTTAATGTCTGCTGAATTTTTCAGGAGCTCATGCAATTTTATTTACTCAGACCCAAGATTTGAAATATATTTTCTAAATATCATTCATGGGTTTTTATATTTGTATGTTGCATTTTGTAATTCTGTTAGTATATGCTTAACTTTTATTATATCAAATATACAAAACATCATAAGTTAAAATAAATGAAAATTTTCATATTTATGAAACTTTAATTGACTCCTCTTTCTAAATACTTTTTTTTTTTTTTTATAAAATTGACTGAGCCTTTTTAATAAAATTATGTATCAAAAACAATAATTTTTAGATAATCTTCTGAATAGGAGATTATAGATTATTTGAATCTCAATTAATGGGAAACTAAAGTTACTTAATCTCAACAGTTGTCAATGATTGTAAACAGGTTTATTGTGTAAAACTATCTTTCCAAATATTTTTTAATTATTTCATTACTGTAATCATTGAGGGGGGAGGAGAAGAAGTTTATAGGGAGAAAAAATTTAATTGTCTTGGATTTTGCTGGTTTATAAGAAAGATTGTAATAGATATAATATTTAATTTTATAACTTTATGTTCTATATACATTTTTACAAATATAAAATATTTAAGAAGATATTTAGGTATGAAACTAAAATATTGTCCCCTGCTTCCTCTACTACATCAACTTCTAGTCAAACTTGACTTGTATTTTTCCACTTTGTTTTTTTTGGCATGCTAACATTTAGTCATCTTTTGTCATTAAATCAATTTAGTAATTAATGTTTTTACTTATGTTTAATGCAGATGGGAAATTTGCATAGTTTATTAAGAATTAGCATACATTATTATTATCTTTGTATCATTCAGCCGTCATTCTTGAAGAGAGGCTTAAAACTTAAAGGAAGTGTGTAAAATAATAATAAAAAGAAAAACTTAATGTAATGTCCCCTGAATAATTCAAAATAGTACAGGAATCATCTACCACCCTTTAATATAATAAGCAACTAAGATAATGTATATTAGCTAAGTTTTCTACACCTCTCCAACAAACTATTGTAGCTTTTTCTAAGTTTTTATTTATTTTAAGGACATGTAGTACAAAAACTCTTGACTTATAGCAAAAGATAATTTATTTTTATTGACATATTTTTAAAATATTCCATAATTAATTAATACATGTAATTTGCAATAATATTTTGCATTTAAGGACATTTTAAAGAAAAATACATTTTATTATGTTTTTATTTCTTTGTTGTTCCTAAAAATAGATTAAGCTAATATTTAATAATTTATGCTCTATTAAGTAAAGATTGAATAACATAGAACAATAATCACAAACAGTATTTCAAAAACAATAATTATAGTAATACAAAAAGTTCAATTAAAGTAATTCAGTCTTTAATTTTTATGTTAGCTTGAAAAAAAAATTGTTATCAGATAATATTAAAATAAAATAAATCTCATACTAACAAAATAAATGTAAAAATGGAGATATTTAAAAAAAAAACAAATGTTTTTATATATAACTGTACAGTGTAAAAATATTTCTTCTTCAAAATAGTCTAAATATATGTTCGGCAAATATTATCGTGAGTTTAAGTGCAAAGGCATTAATATCAGGCAAAGATTATCGTGACTTTAATTGCAAAGGCATTCAAATCAAATATTATTTCTACTAGAAATCCCTTCTCTCAGTTGTCAAGATTTTTGAATTGTCAAAATATAGATTATTAAAATAAATAAATTTAAAAAATTAAAACTACTATGTGTTTTTTAAATAATTTTGTTGATTAGGTCCTTTTTTAGGCAGTGATTTTTTTTAAATTTATTATTTTTATTAATAATATATTAATATTATTAATTATAATAATAATTTTGATTTTTATCAAAATCCATTCTAAGATTATTGAAAAAGAACCTGCTTTTGTTGGAATCAAGTAATTTTCAGAAATCAGTAATTATGGGGAAACACTTCTGAATATTTGGTTTAAAAACTTAATTGAAAAACTATTTTAATTGATTTACTGTAGTTAGCTATAGTGCATTAAATTTATTGATTTTTTCTTAAATCTATCATGTCTGCAGATCTCATATTTAGAAATAGGAACAGCAGCTATTTGACTCCCACTTAATATAAGAATATATTCACTCTTCTCTTATGTAGAGAAAGAGTTGGATAACATTTCATTCATTTTATTAAAATATTACTATGAACATAGTCATATAAAAATAATAATATATTGAGGTTTTTCTACCATAACCAAGAGTACCCAACTTCTGAAATTTGTAGGTAGTCTACCTTTAGAATTACTGTACTACAAATCAGTCGATAAAACCAGAAACACTTTCAATATCTGACAAAATCCATTAGTTCAGATTTTTGATCCCAGTTAAGAGTAAAATTTACCATTTATTCCTGATTTATTTTCAGTAACAAATGAAAGCAAGAGTAACCGTAACCCGAGATATCTATTAAAGTGAATCAAGGAGGTAAACTCCTGAAATTTTCAGGAACTTATGTTTTTCTCTGTAAGACTATTTACCAGATACTATACAAATTGTAGGGTGACTAAATAACCAACCACCAAAAGAACCCTAGAAAAACATTAAGATACAATGAGTGATATAGAAGTGTAGTGAGGAAATGTTTCCTAGAACAATTAGTTGCAAATGATAAAGCATGAACTGATGATTGAGACTGTTTATAAAATTTTGAGTAGAACAGTTTTATTGGTCTGTAAGTTAGAATCTATGACATTTTAAGAATTACACTACTAAGAAAAAGTCGTATAGCATAATATATATGACTTTTAAAAAAGAAAAATGTCATATATATATATAAGTAAGCCAGAGCTTGTAT
>KZ808003.1:164836-178749 GCA_000696205.2 Oncopeltus fasciatus
AATATATAAATAAATTTTAGAGGCTCATTTTTTGCATCTACTAGAAAGATCAGAGAAAATAATTAAAAAAATTTTCAAAAACAACCTCATTAACAATATTACTTTGGAACTCACTAAAAAAAAACAGGACAAGAGGTTCATTTGTAGAAATTCCTTGATTTATGTCCAATGTAAGCTAATAGGCCAGTCTCTTCCAATGATTCAAGACAAATCATTCATGGTTGTATTTGCAGAAAAATATAACCTCCAGAAAATTTTGAACAAACTTCACAAAAATTCCTCAAGAAAAAATGCAACTACTCAAGTATTTTACCATGATTAAAGTAAAATAATCAGAGAAAAAATGAAACAGACTTCTTCGCATTGTAAAGTACTTTGAGCTATTGATCAATATAAATTTTATAATGAAACATTCATAATACGCTAAAATTTGATTTTTTAAAATAAAAAACAGGGAATTTCAGAAAAAGGCATTTTTTTTTTCATTTTATCTGCTAGGTTTAAAATTTGTATTTCTTATTCTTCTTATTTGAATATTTTGATCAAGGTAGAAGATTGAGTGGTGAACGCAGGAAAGATTTTTTTAGCTGCCATAATCAACAGGCCATTAAGGAAAGCTTACTTTTTACACTGGGTGTTAAAGATCAGCAAAGGATATGTGTCAATAAAAAAAAAAAAGGAATTGGGTATGATAGAGGCTGTTCAAGTGAAAATGGATTATCAAAATGTGACAATTCAAGGCTAAATAAGGAAGAAATCAGAGAGCCTTTGCACATGTTTTGTTAGTGATTTCAGGTAATTTGTCACTCGCTGTTCATAATAATTTTATTTTTTCACACCACCAAGCTACTTCTCCAGGAGCCTTCGGACTATAATAGTTTAGGATCTTATTTAATTTTCATTTAGTTTATATTTGATTGAAATACTTCCTGCGGAAAAGTACTACTTTTTCTTTATTTTATAAAATGGTCCTCTCTAATTTTTACTCTGCAGTGTCAGCACATTTATCAGCAAGGGGATGCAATAATAACTGTGAAACAACTTTCATAAATAAATAAAAAAACTATTTTTTTGGATTGTAAAATAGAATAATATTAATTGATGATTTATTATCAACTTTTCTTAAAGTATTATCTATCAACTTCATATACAAGTCAGAGAGTGTGGCTTTTTCTTTGGGGCATGATTTCATTGCTCTAATCTCTTTTCTTGTAATATGTAAGTGGAGAAGTTAGTATTCTAGCTGATTTAATAATTGAAAATAATTAAACCGAATTAATCTATTATCAGTTTAACAATAGAATATTATAAAAAAATGTATTTCAAACTCATAAAATTTAGATATTTTATTAAAGCTTTAGCGTATTATTTCGTTATTCTAAACTCACTGGGTCAATCCATATGTGTAATAACAGCAAAAGAAAAAATTGTGATTTAGAAGACCTGATAGCAAAGATAAACCCTAAATTACACCAGCCCAAATAAATTTTAGGGTGGAATGATTATAATTTTCTGTGATAGTTTAACTTTAAATAAGCTTAAGTACTATTTCATATTAATTCGACCCTCTTGAGTACTTAATGAAAAATGATTTAGTTGAAATTTAACCTACCTCTAAATAGGTTTTTAAATTATATGTATATTTATGGATCAGTCATTAAATTAAAATACTTAATTTTAAAGGGCAATTATTAGGTGTTTTTTAAAGTTGAAAATTAATAGAAGTAGGATAATTTTCTGCTCTTAAAGACACCAGGAGAGACAAATCTCAGAGATTAAATACTTAATAATTGAGAATTAATAAAGAATATTTTGAAAAAAAAACAAAAAAAATCAATTAAATAAACTAATATAAAATTATTTTTCTGTTGTATATAAAATGCAGGTTAAAACATTATAGCTTTTCAAAGAAATTTAATATATTTAAACAAAAATTTAATTAGGAAAACTAATTTATCTTGTGAGAAGTCTTGGGCTAGGAAATATGTTCAAAAGCCCACATTGTATTAGCATTAGAATAAACTTCACCAGGTACCTGAGTCTCTCTGATTAAGCTAGAAAAAATACTGTTAAAGAACAAATCACAAAAGTTATTGCAACTTCTTCAGACTGAAATACCACCGAGAAAAAATAAAACAATTATCATTAAAACAGATACAGAAAACTCAAAAAGCATATTATTTCATGAATGAATGATACCGACTGATAGAAGGACAGTCATGTACAAGTAATTAATTATTTAAAATTTATACCATCAGTTAAAAACATTCAAGAATGGGCAAAAAATCAAGATTGGTTTAAAAATGGTGTATCCATACTTATGTTTTCAAATAAAATAATTTATTATTTNTAAATTAGGCTACCACATAGAGCTATTTTCCTTTCTATACAAGATTTAACATTCTGTTAAAAAATGAAACATATAAAATTTTGTTATTTTGATATTTTATTAAAGCTTTAGTCATTTAAAATTACTTATGTAACAAACACGCAGTAAAATAAAATCTATGCAGAACTACTCACTCGGTAAACTACGATAATTTAACTGTACATATTTATAATATATATTTTTTTAATATGAATACAAGCAATGTATTTATAATATATACATTTTGGTACTTTACAAAACGAAATCAACGAAAAAATAAAAATATACAACACTATACAAATCAGCCTGTTAGTGTATATACAATATTGGTCCAAATATAAGAAAAATTGTCTTTGGCTATAAAAGTTATATGTACACCTAAACACAATGCAGAACAGATATGAGATTTTCTGTATGATAAAATAATTGATAAACAAAAATAGTAATAATATGAAAAAATTGCACATTTTGCTAATCTAAAAGTAAATATAGTTTGTTCTTCCAGCAAACATTAAATAATTTTAAATTCTTAAATGAAAATATTGCCTCAAATATCTTTTTAAGAGATAATTTCTTTCCACATTATTTTTAATAAAAATACAAATTTTATATATCGGTAAATGAGATATATAATTAATACATACCATTAGTTTTAATGAAAATCATTGAAAACAGATTTAGTTTCAAAAATCTTCATTTTACATAATTTTATTTTTTATGGCACCTCATGTTAACATCAATCAATACGTCAGATCTATACTTAAAGTATAAAGAATTATTTATGATTATCCTTACATAGTAGAATTAACACTGTTTAATGCAAGCATTTTTTTTTTAATAATAGGAATTGCTGACCTCTACCCAACTACAATTCCTCTCTTTTTTTAAGTAAGGGAATGTAAAATCTTAAGAACCTTCTTGAATAAGCATTTTAATCGAAAATTATTAATAAAATAGGCATTAGAACAAATAATTATTAAAATCATGATGATAATTGTGGTAAAGTAATCCCTATATGATTTAAACAAATACTTATTATTTTCTAGTACCTGTTTAGAAACATTGTAGACACAAATGTAATATTCAAGCGTTTAAACTGTTAACAGTGTATAAATGGAACTGAAATTTTTTTTTTTTAAAGTGATAACAAGCATTAAAACCCATTAGTTTTTTTTATTATTTTTTATTTAACAATTTATCATACAAATAAAATAATTGATTTTTTAAATAAATGAAAACAAACTGAAATTTAAACACTAAACCTTGTCATAATCTCACTGAAATACCAGTGAGTAAATTAAGATTGAGATAGTAAGTAATTAATCTCTTAGCAGTGATGGTATAACTAAATCTTATTTAAAGCATAGCCAGATAAAATCCCCTCCAGAACATATACCACTTAGTTTTATGCCATAAGGATCTTATCAAAGTAGAATCATCAATCATTATCATTAATATATTTACATTTGAAATAATTTTGCTTGAGGAATAACATTAATTTGTAGCACTTGGTAGCAAATATAACATAAATTTCACTAATAAAAAATAAATTTCATTGGAGACAAATCTGTGCTTAGAAATATTTTGTAACAAATCTATTTATTCAAAATGTGTAGTAATAATTTTGAATCTGGAATACCAATAAATAAATAATAACTGACTTCCATAAAAATATACAAATTCTTAACTGATGTATACCATTAGATGCCAAAAAATAATTTATGGTTAAATTACTTGGATTTCTTTAAAAAATTCCAGACTTAAAAAGTAGTAACATCCCAGGATAATCCTTTGAAATATAATCTAATATTTTTAATATATATATTTAATTACAAATAATTATAATACAAGTGACTATAAAATTATATGAAGTAGTGATGTGGAATGGAACCAAAGTAAGTCTATATACAATGGAGAAAAAAAAAAAAAAAATAATAAAAAAGACAAATTTTGTCTTCTAAATTAACATAATCCAAGCCTCATAACCAGGAGGGTCGATTGATGGCATCATGCATGCCAAGGTAAGCATGTGGGTATCCAGCAGTATGAGGGAGCAGGCTTTGATGGAGAACCATAGGCCTAAGGAGCTCCTCTGGGTGTCGCTGAAGGTATTGCTGGTACTGAGCATTCATAAAGGGGTGAGGGTAAGCAGGGGCCCGGGGAGAGGCATGACCAAGGAAATAGGGGGGTGTGGGTGAGCTTCCCTTTCCAGAGCTGCCTTCCGCATGGGAAGCAAAATAAGACGATCTGATCTCATCTAAATAAGGACCATAGCTATCTTTCAGAGGAGGTCCAAAATTAAAGGCACTTCCTGGTACAACACTACTAGTACTTTTTAGTGAAATTGGTTCAGAAGTAGGAGCAACGTACTGCTGAAAACCGGATGAACTAACTTCTGTTTTCTTTTTTCTACTCTTTTTTGCAGGTTTTGCAGATGACTGATCAGCCTTACTGGTAGAATTGGTTCTTTGGGCATAAGCTATATCTCTAGCTTGAATATCATTAACTTTACTCTGCATTATTTCACTGATAGGGCGATTAGTAAAAGTGGCTAAATTAATATTTGGATAGGCAGCTGCCTTTCCTTGGATGAAGTCTTGCATTGGATGATTATAAACTGTTGCTTTTCCTTGTATAAGGTCTGACATCTGGTAATTATACCTAGCTGAAGTCTGCATGAGGTCAGCCATGGGATGGTTGTAATTCATTTTGGTAGACAACAATTCAGGCTGATTATTATAACCTAAAGGAACACTCAACTTGCTGAGGTCTTGACCAGAATAATTTAAACCATGAGGTAAATCAGTAATAGATCTATTATAGGCACTGCTGACTTTAGGTGGAAGCACTTCATTATATCTATTTGTAGCAAATGATATTGGAGATGAAGGTGAACTAACTTTTCTTGGAGGCAAATCTGTGGGTTTACTATAAGAGTGTGAAGGAGATGAATTAGATGGATCCTCAGATCGATTAATAATTTTTGGAGAAGGAGAGCGTTCCTTAATTGAAGAATCTGAATTAGTGTTAGAATAATTAATAGGAGTTGATGAGGGGGAAATATTATGAACAGGAGTAGAAGATCGGCTAGAATATGAAATGATAGGAGTTTTAGTCCTTTGAGGTTCAGGAAGAGGGGATCCAGGATAGCTAGGAGTACTAGGCCTTGAAGTTTGGAAGCTTTGAGGAATATCTCGATCCTGTCGATCAAATTCTTCTCGTAAACTAGGGTCATGCCTGTAGTTAGGTGGGATAACTCCAGGGGGTTGGGGATAAATAGGACGAGGGGAAGAAGGCCGACTTTTGGTATAAATGTTATCGCCAGAATAAAATGGAGAAGCAATTCTCCTATCCTCTGAGTAGGGATCATAATGAAGCATAGCAATAGGAGATGATACTCGGATACTTTGGGATGGGCCAGGCATCCTTCCAGGAGTAGGAGTAAATGTTCTTTCCTGTTCCATTGCTTCCCTAGTTGGTGTAAATGAACCTCCACTTTTATACTGTGATACTTTACTTGGTTTAGATACAGAGTTATTAACTTCATTATAAGCTCTTTTCTTGACAGGATATGTAGACATGGGAGCCTTTTCATTATTTCTATATTCTACAGGTTTAGAAGCATCATAATAAGCAGCTAGATGTGGAGGATAGTGTGTATAAATTGGAGCACTATGAGAAGGATGTGGACTGTGAGATGGATGGGGACTATGAGAAGGATGAGGGCTGTGAGATGGATGAGGGCTGTGAGATGGATGAGGACTAAGAGATGGGTGAGGACTGAGAGATGGATGAGGATAAGGTGATAATGGGGCAGGGTCTTTGGGGCTGTTACAATTCCTATGGCTAGAGTTAGGGTAATCACGGGGATGAGCCATTAAAGGACTGTTAGGATAATCCCTAGGACTAGTATTAGGTGGCAAGTCCCTGGGACTCCCAATGTAGTCCCGTGGGCCAGGGCTCATAGGAGGATGTCTAGGGCTACAGTAAGGTGTTCTAGGACTAGCATTTGGATATTCACGTGGGCTGAAAGCAGGGTTTCTTGGACTGACACTGGGCAAATCACGAGGTGAGCAAACCATTGGATCTCTAGGTGATGAACTTTTTTCAGACGTCCCTCGGGGGAAGCAAGTGTCCTGATAGAAACCAACTTTTATAGTTCCATTGAGAGGAGAATGATGGTATATTTTCATTTCTTGCTGGGGTGAAACATATGGTTCGTCAAGACTCCTCCTTGGTGAGTTGCCATCTACTGGTTCTATGCTGAAGGACGAGCGTTCAGAAACACTGCTTCCTGTGCTTGCTTTTCTCTGCCTTCGAGCAGGTGACTGAATACCCACAATATTAATTCTTTTATCTTCATCTACTTCATCTTCTTTTAATTTATTAATCTCTTCAGGTTCAGTCTTCTTCTTAGCAGGTGGTTGGGTTTTAGGGGCACCAAATGCCTTAAACCAAGCACTTAAGTTAGGAGTAGGTTTTTCCTTTTTAGGTTCAGGTGGTTCAACAGAAGATTTATTCTCAACTTCTACCAATGCAGGCTTAACTTCCTTAACTTCGACCTCATCCACTGGTTTGTCTTCTTTTGCTTCATTAAGATCTTCCACAATGAGTTTGTCTTCAGTACAATCATCTTCTGAGTCTTTCTTGGCTGTTTCTCCTATTCCAAAACTCAAAATATCACTGGGAAGAACTTTACCTAAACTTATCTTGGGAGCATTTTCATCATTTTCATGAGCTTGAGATTTTGATTCCGCACCAGATCCATCAATATGATTAAGATGATTTTCTTTTGATAAGAGATTACCTTTACCTTTCCCAGGCTGCAGTCTATCAATTGTCCTTTGAATTTCTCGTCGCCTCTTGAGTCCCATTTGTTCTTTGAACATACGTCTACGATGAAGCTCCTGAAACAACAAAATATTATATGTTAATAAATTAATTTTATATCAGTTCTGAGTAGTCAAATCTAATAAACAGGAATATGAAATTAAAGAAATTTATCATTTTATCCTCAGAAAAGATTTTTGGGAGTTTGTGAGTGATTTAGAAGCCTGAAGGCACACCCTACAACACAGGTAATACAGATAATAATACATGAGATGTACGGCATTCATTAAATCTGGAAGTCATATGACATCTGAATATATATCTAACACAGCTATTAATTTGTGCATCCCTTAACACTGTGATTGAACAGAGCCAAAAGGGACCTTCAAAATAGCTTCGAGAAAGTTTCCTGTATACAAACACACACAAAAAAACTCTACTTCCTGGAAATTTAGCAGCCAGTTACCTGCAATGTGTTTTAACCACCTCCTGTCAATACTATTGAAAAACCCGATCATTACTACTATCAAAAGATGATTGCGAGTGAACTTTCTGACAGCGATAAAAATGAGACTTCAGAGAGATTCCATATTATTAAAACATTATTATTAATTTTTTTTTTTTTTTTTTTTAAAGGAAAAGCTATATTGGTTTCAAACAAGAAAAGATGTCCAGAATTTAAATGTAACATGAAAATTTTCTTTTTAATATGTCATTATCAATGTTTACTTTAATAAAAAGAAAATTTTGAAGACTTAGAAGCTTCAAAGCATGGGGTCCAAAGGACCAATTATTCTTGCTAATGCATATTTGTCTCATGAACAATATTCAAATGTGGTAACAAGCACTACAAATGATCCCCTCAATTATTTTTGTTAAAATACATAATTTATAATTCAATTGATTTATGTACTATTAAAGAAGGTTTCTAAGAGAGCAGGCACACATTAAATATCATTATACCAATTTGATAAGAACTTGAAATATATTTCCAAATATATTTTTAATATTAATAAGTGAGAAGTTCTTCTGCGGTGTTTGTTACCAATCATAAATAATATTATAATTAAAATTAGTTCTCTCTCGCCTTCATGATGGTCCTGAAGATGGCTTACAATGTAAACTGAAATATTGGCAGATAATTAAAAAATATACATTTTAAAAATTGTATCTACCTTGACCAAACTCCAAAAAAATAACATCCTCTAATAATTGTAAAACATTGTGTGCATGTTTTAGAGGATAAATAATTGAGAACTATATAGTTAACAATTTATACATTTTCACTAATGTAGGTCAGTTATGAATCAAATAAAAGTCTTTTTACAGGATCAATGTTGGAGGTATGACCAAGACAGAATGAAAGTTATAAAGCTCAAAGTGATTATTGAAATGGCTAGAACCTGATGGCTAGACTGAAATTTTGGTCAAAGCAATTTAAACTGAAAAAATTGTAGAACAGTCTAAAAACTTTAAAATTTTGTTTTAAAAGAGTATGAAAAATAGACTTATTCACCTACTCAGTGAAGGCAGATTTATCTGCTACTAAGCATAACTATAACTAACAAAAACTATACATATAACTAAGACAATTACAAGAAATACACTCACATTTGAGAATCTATCTCTAGGACGCATTGGTTTATCTATCATCAGTCTTCTTCGATATTCTCCTTCAATAGCTGCCATGTCCTCCATGTAGGGCATGTGAAGTGGGGAATTTGAGCAAGAGGAAAAGTCAGAAAATCTAGGAGTATCATCTAGCCATTTATTTATATCCTAAAATAAATAGATTTAATTAATTACAGACAAAATATCAACTTCACAAACCTTATTAATAAAACCCATTATTTAAAAAAAAAAAATTTGTTTCAATAAATGAAGGTGCTTAATAAACTAAAAAATAAGCTATGTTTTAAAATTTAAGCAAATTTATATAGCAACAATTCAGCACAGATAGATTATGTATGTATGTGTGTTGAATTAAAAAATTTATTGTGTTCTAAGTAAATAAAGTGGATCTATTGATACAAATACACTAACACACATATTTCTTATATTTATTGTCAGCTGGCAATTTAAAAAAATTACAAAATCTATAATAAAAAATCGTACAGAAATAAAAGGTAGAATGATATATCTTTTTCTTATTATATTATTGTATTAAGGAGAAAATTTAGAGAAGGAAAAGGTATCATGAACATGGATTGCAATTAATATTCAACATTATACTGCATAATCATTCCTTAAAAAAAAATATATATATTAAAGGTACTGAAACAAAATTTGTTTCTCTGCACAATGCACTTATTTTTTAATTATAGCTTAGGGCTATCCCAACACATAATCCCATAAACATAGGTAAGCTCAGTGAGAAAAATTAAGATTTGTCTCTGTGTGCTTAGCTCTGATGATAGGATCATGTGTCCTGAAAGCACTTAACTATAATTAATAAAATAAGTACCTCGAGAGGGGAAACAAATTTTATTTCGGTACCAGTTTAGAAATACATCTGCTTCCCAAACAATTGAAATATTAGGAAAAAATATTACGTTTGTCAATTATAGTTTCTCAGTGAATGTACTTGTTTGATGAATAATCAGTACTAATAGACATACAAATATGTCTATCAAAAAACTATTCTATTGATTGGACATAACATCTCACTTAGAGGAAAACAATCATAATAAGAAAAAAAAACCTTAGTTACCTTAAGTGTTTGTTCAGTCGCAAGCTCTAATGCTTCTATCGCTTCAACATTTTTAATAACTCCAGCCTTTTTAACACATTTTTTGGGACTTGCTTTAGCCTTTAATTTACTCTCAAAGTGACTGTCATCGCTGGTATCTGTGAATAACTCGCTCTCATCACTTGTTTCTCTTTCTTTATAGTTGACCCTCACTCGATCCCGGCTTCTCTCCTTGCTAGTGTCCCTGCTGCTTGCTATTAGCCTCTCCTTAGATTCTATTTCTGTGCTAGACTCATCAGTACTAAGCTTTTCTTTTGCTCGATCTTTCTTGGGCACTCCTTTCCTCTTCATCCTCACTCTATTTCTACTCCTGTCTTTGAAGACCTTACTAATTTTTGACCTATCTTTACTAGTGTCCCTGCTGCTGCTGGTTTTTATGTCATATCTGTCACTACTCAAATCTCGGTAATTTGGTCTCCGTTTATCTAGCATTGGATCATCACTTGATTCATCGCTATCATCATTTGTAGAGATTTTGGCATTTTTCTTTTTTCTTTTTTGTTTTCTTCTCAATCGATTTTTGTCCACTTTATTATCTCTATTTAAAAAACTTTCTTCTTTCACTTCTCTTTTAATGAAGTGATTTTCTTTTGCTTCACTATCATTATCTATAGTGCTTTCATTGGAAGAACTGCGACTGTAAAATAAAATATGAATTAACAACAAAAAATCTTAAATAATTTAACAAATCTAGTGGTTGGTATACATAATAGTCACTATACTTTAGTAATGATCAACATGTGTATTTATGATTATTTAAAAAAAATTCTACTTAAGTTAAAGCACAGGACGTATGAGGACATATAATGAACCATGAGGATCTGAAAGGACCTCTCTTAATATCAAGTACATTGACACTCACTCTCATAATAGGAAGCACATTAATTAAAAAAATTAAAAACAATTAATTTAAAATTAACTTAGAATTGACAATAAAAGCATTCTTTTGAAATCTTATGACAAGTGATTAATAAACTGTCATTAAAAAAAACTGCTGTAATTTTTTTAACAGGAGTAGAAAACTGAACAATGCTTAAAAATCTACATTATACTTGTAATGTTAAAAAGATTAAAGAAAGAAGAGAGTCATTATGATAGTTATAGCTATTTATTGCTATTAATTATTAAAAATCGAATAAAACATCTCCAAAATGCTACAATGAGCTAATAAGATTTTTAAAATATTTACCTGAGTGGTCGGTTTAAAGGAGATAGAGAACTTTCACTAGTAATTTGCCTACGAATTAAAGGTGGCATTTCATCATCAGAAGGATCATCTGCCTCTAAATAACGGGTCACAGAAGTTTCGAATGCTTCTTGTAGTCTTCTTGCCATCTCAGTATATTCTAAAAAAAAAAAAAATAATAATAAAACATACATGGAACAATATTTTAAGAATATAAACAATCATTTCGCAAAACATATTTTCAAAGCAAAAATATAATCAATTGATTAGGATAGCTTCTATCTAAATTTTAAAAAACATTGTTCTTGTTATTCTTTAAATTCCATATAAATATTAATTTAGTGGTATATTATCCCACGTAAATTTTAAACAATTAATGCGAGGGAATAGAACAAAAAATGTATCAGTTCCAGCCAGGACTCGAACCTGGATCAACTGCTTTCCTGGCACGAATGCTAACCATTACACCACCAGGACGAGCTAGATAACTTATGAAATTCCCAAAACATTAGCAAGAGTCTAACATAAAGAAAGACGAATACATCGTCTTATACTCAAGGGAGCTGATATTGTCTAGCTATTTATCGACTCTTTGTTATTTACTTTTAATTTTCATTTATAAATATTAATTTAGTTGTGGTATATTATCCCATGTAAATTTTAAACAATTAATGCGAGGGAATAGAACAAAAATATATCTGTCCCAGCCAGGACTCGAATCTGGATCTTCTGCTTTCCGGGAGAATGCTAACCATTACACCACAGGACTGGCATTACACCTTCTCTGTCCCAGCTAGGACTCACCTTAATTATTTAAAATTTACGTGGTATAATATACCACAACTAAATTAATATTCGTTAATAGCCCTGAAGAAGCCATCACATGATGTGCGAAAGCTCGGCAAATAACAACAACTTGACACGGTCCAACCCGGAAGAAGAAATGGTAAATAAATTAATATTTATAAATGAAAATAAAAAGTAAATAACAAAGAGTCGATAAATAGCTAGACAATGTCAGCTCCTTTGAGCATAAGACGATGTGTTTAATGAAAATCACGAACCTCCTTTTGTTACATTTGGGATTCAAATTCAACTTGTATGCACTTAAGACTAATTCAAAGTAAATAATTGTGATCTATTGTCATGACATGGAATTTAGTCTGATAGTGATGCTTTTCTATCCTGAGGCATTTGAAATTTATAGAATAATAAATATAAAAAATGTCCATGAGGGAAGAAGGGTATTTTTTTTAATAAAAAGAGAGCTGAGTATGAACTATTAATTATTTCCACTAAAGCAATATATATATATATAAAATGAAACACTCGCAGCTGCGATATCTAATAATCAAGAAGGTGTGACAGAGAGTGCAGTGCACACACAAACACAAAAAATCACAATGAGTAAAGTTTTTGGCGATCTCTCGCCCTTCGTCGGTGAGGAGTGAAGAGATATTAGACTGTGGGTATTGTGTAGCGGAAGGAACTCAAAGGAAGGAAAAGGCAATTGGATTTTCCCTTATCCTCTTATTTTTGGCAATTTACGCCAAGTCTTAAAGTGGCTTTGAGAATGTGGATATAGGCACACTCTCTCGTCTTTAGTTGCAAATCTGGAGCCGTGTGAGGTAGTTGTTCAATCACTTGAACTTGGAAAACATCATTAAAACTCATTAAATGACTCTAAGCATGCCTTGCTATGGGAAGAGGGGACTGTGGTTCTGAACAGGACGCTCTGTGATTATTAATTCTGAGATTTAGGGGCATAGTACATTTTCCTATCTAAAAAACAGGACAAAATTTGTATTGAAGCAGGAATACACAATATTTGGATGTGCATATTGATGAGGATTGGATCTTATATGTTAAGTGGGAGTTGACACTGGAGAACGTGCTGCCAGTTTTTATAATTGGCCAGGATAAGCATCAGCTTTTGTTACAAGGCAAAGTACCTTGTTTCGGTGAATTTGTGAGGGCTATGAAAGACAGTTTTTTTCTGTTTAGTATATCGTGGAGGATGGGGCTTTCCTCTACATAATGCCAAGTTTTTGTGGTAGTAGGGAGCAGGTGGATGGATTGTTCTGAATAATAGTGAGGGCTTAGTGTATCGTAGTCTTGATACCTTCTACCCTGGGACAATATTCAGTAACCAGGTTAGGAGTTTGGGAATTGGGAAAATTAGGTTTAGGATGGAAGGTTCCCTTGATATTCCCTCAGGGATAGTCTCTTTGAAGAAGATATTCTTTTAGGGATACTAAGTAATTCTCTAATGTTTCTTGAGAATTACAGATGCGGAGGTAAGGACCTCTTGGTGTGTGGAGGGTGGCAGCTGGAATAATGTAAATATTGCTGTTTGTTAATGGGCTTGATGTGTACACCAGTGACGAAGTGGTTGTCTACTAGTTTAATATCAACAACCACAGAAGTGGCTTCGTCTTTAGATATATTCCATTTGAACTTAATGGAAAAAGCCTTATTAAGGTCCTTTAGGAATATGGATAGGGATTCCTGTCCCTGGGTCCAAATCATAAAAATATCATCGATATCTTTTCCAGATGAGGGGTTGCCAAGGGCGGGAGGCCAGGAACATTTGTTCATGTCGGCCCATATATTAACTGCAATCCTAACACAGCGGGTTCAAATCTTCAAATATTGATAAATAAAAGCTTGTCCAGAGCCATGGATATTTAGAACGGGATGGGCAATTTGTAGATAACCCATTCTTCCATAACCAGAATAGGTATAAAATGAGGCTAAGACAAAAAAAAAAAAAAAAAATT
>KZ808003.1:187807-200794 GCA_000696205.2 Oncopeltus fasciatus
AAAAAAAAAAAAAAAAAAAAAAAAAAAAAAAAAAAAAAAAAAATTAAAGAGTACCGTCATTCATACTATAAATAACTTATCCATGATTAGAAACTAGATTTTAGCAACGTTTACAGTTTTGATATCTTACACCGATGATAAATAATGTACTGTTAATATGTTAATATAAAATAAGGAGTTTTACTCTAAAAAAAAGATTATATAGAAAGAAGTTTTACTTTCTTAAACTAAATTATACATTTGATTTAAACCAAATTTTATTTATATGAATGTAAAAGCTTAACTACTTTCTACATTGGTTTGGTGAGGTACCATCAGTTATGGGCTGCATTCCAATGGGTTTGGGTTCAATGCACACCAGTGTGCAGATTAGTTGTTTCTTTCTTCCTCTCCTTCATTATGTAATAATCCTGAGGAAATCAAGTGCGCTCCTTAGTGCACCCAGAACTAAGTTAGAACCACTTTCCTTGGAATTGGAAGAAAAATTTAAAAAATCAAGACTTCCATAGAAAAGACACAGCTCTTACAGAGTACTTAATTATTTCCTTTTAATTACTGATCTTATCTTCTCATTTACCCCTTGTTAAAATTGGAGTCAGTTCTTAGCTGTCTAAATGATTTCCACTAATAAAAAATTACAAGAGACTTTTTCAAAGCATTTTGACGATTTTTTTTTTTTTTTTTCAAGACACTGCATGAGTTGATCAACTTTTCATGTTCTTATATTTATGTTAAGATATACTATGGATAAGGAATGATTCTACTAATTTACAAGTAGCATTTATAACTAATTATTTCCTTCTTAGATAAACTACTATTCACCTTACTGAACTACTAGATTTTGGACAGTAACTTTAAAATACACCACACAAGATATTATTGAAATTCTATAAATGAATAGATAAAATTAGAGAATAAAACTATAAACATTTTGAAATAACAATAATGATAGAACTCCTAAGCTTATAAATTTTAAACATAATTGAATAACAATTTATTGAAAGACATTACTTTACCATAGGTAAGAAATACCGCAGTTCTAAACTTCATAATAATTATAGAAACGATAAACAATTAAATTCACTGACCTTGAGGACCTCAATGACATCATCAGCATCTAATCTAAAATCACAGAGAGCATGTAAAATTTCAACCTTCGTCCGCAAAGGCAAAAACTGAAAATCTACATCAGTATTAAATGGGTTTTCCCTTCCTTGTTCCTAAAACAAATATAAAAATACATAAAATAACAGTTACAAATAAATTTGTAACTTTAATTTCAGAGTGCTATAAGGCCTAAAATATAAAATTAAAAAACTAGATATCAACTTTAAAACATTATTATAGTAATGAGATAATTTAATAATCGCAAACTGAATTACTTATAAACAGNACTATATTTTTTTCATATAAGTAGGGTCACTATATATTTAATCCATTTAAAAAAAGTAAAATAAAATTATGAAAATCATTAAGTAAAGTATGGAAGTCACGAAGGGGTAAAGATTAGGGAGGGGAGAGGGGGGGAGTTTTGATATCTTCAACCCCTCCCTTATTGGCTAAACATCCCCAAGTAAAGTCAACTGCAAAAAAGTAAAATAAATAAAAACATTTTGTAATTTGATGACAATATATAATAGAAAATAAATGACATTAATGAAAGTCACATGAGGAGAGGAGGTGACCAGTGTCACCACTCTCATAATTTATTATTAAATACAATAATGATTTACTAGATTGGCTATTTATAGATGTAGTCATAAATTATAATTATAAAAATAAAACTAAACTATTACAGACAGATCAAACACACCAGACAAAAAGCCGAACTGAGTCAATTGTCCTTGATTAACACTATCACTCTCCCCTCCAATGGTCAACCAACAAATGAGAATGTGATGCACTTAAAAGTTCTACGCCTTGATTCAAGTTAATAGAATTTACATCTCCTAAAATATGCAGAATTTACTTTTTCTAACATTTCCTATCATGTAAACTATGTTCTACTTGATCAGTGTCCATTTTTTGGCTCACGCCAAACAAATGCCGCACAATAGTAGTGTAACTTTTCTTATCTCAGTTATGTTGTTGTAATAGACCAGAGAAATCGAAACAGCTGATTAGATACACAACCGATGCCCTATTTTCTCTTTGTATAGGGTTTTTGATCCAGCCCATTTCAGGAGTTATAAGCTGATAGCCTACAGAGCATGCATTTAAGTTTTGTGAGAATTTTTAGGTCCCAAAGAAGAAAATAAATATCTTGAAATGTAATAAATTAGAGACTTTAAAATAAGTATTGTGGTCAAATACCATATCACCAACATAAATAAAATATTCCAGTAGATGAAATTCAATAAAATTTATTTTAGAAAAAAGATCATTTTGAATATAAATTGGCTGACTATAAGTCAAAAACTTCTTTTGAAATTTTAGCCAAATACAAAAATTATCAGTTAACTAAATGACTATTTTCTGTCGAGCTAAACAATTAAATTACTTTAAGATACATTATTATAAGTATTATATTTGATTTATACAGACTAAGAAATATGTTAACATTCTTCATTATGTGGTTGTATTTACTAACATGAGACAGTACTAAAGACTTTTTTTTTCTTTCAAATTTAGTTATTGATTCATATGATATTTATTAATAGGCGTATAGTAGACAGACCTTGCATTTTGTACGAAAAAGTCTACGTAAGAACATCTGATAATTGAAGGTTGAGATTCCATTGTGACCAAGGCAACCACAGAGAAGTCGGACTATGAGATCTTGAAGCAAAGAATTTCCGTTTAGTTCGGTCCCATCAGTTAAAAGTGCTTCTTCGAGTTCCTAAAAAAATCAAAATAATAACAATGCTTATTAACTACCTGAATGAAAAATGAATTCTACACATACAAAGATGTATATAAATGTATATATGTGTATAATATATGTTCCAGAAGTATGCTCTTAAATACAAACAAATGGTAAATAACATAAATATATTTGCTCAAATTTAACATTTTAAAGCTAACATCATTCAGATTCTATCAACTCTAAGCCCACGAGAAAAAAATTTAATTATTTTTAAAGTAATCTGAAATAGCTAAAAGCAACAAAGAAAATATATGACTACAAATTTCAATCAAATTGACAAATACAAAAATTACTATAACATGAACACTACACTAAAATTTCAGCAATAATATTATTTTAAAACCTATTTTATTTCAATGCCTCAAATTGAAAACTATGATAATAATAAATTCTTATTTGCTATAAATACTAATAATAGTAAAATATAATAATTAAATAAATTTAACAAATTTATCAAATCAACAGAAAGCTCAGCTCAATATGGGTAACCATCTTTTCATTATAGATATTTTAAAATTTTCACCTCGATTTAATTCACTTAGTTCATATAAAGGTCCATCATATTTAAGCTGCATAAACTAAATAAATTCCTTAGCATTAAAGTTAATTAAAACCTGTATTTGAACTTTCCATTTCATGTTTCTATGTAAACCTCACTTCTATTTGATTTCCTAATGACACAAGTTAAGAAATAAATAAAGCAAACAAATAAAAATTTGACATGAAGAAGCTGTTAACTATGCACTTTATTCATATTTTATCACGTGGGATAAAAATAAGAATAAACTACTAAAATAGACTTAAAAGCCCAAAATAACAAGGATAAAAAAAAATTCTCTTAGGGTAGCACTAGACTGCGAGGTGTGGCACACAACCATCCGAGTTCCTTATTAAATACCATCCATATTGTGCACCTAAAAACAGCATCGTCATCCTTAGTATAACATATTTACGTCCTTAAATAACAAATTTATTTAATATATTTTATTTAAAAAGAGGACCCGGCCAACTGGAAGTTACAATGCTAAATTAAACATTTTACAGATATTATGTTTTATTCATTTTTTTCTATACACTAATCAAAATAAAGATATTCAAGTTTTTAAATTTTGGTTTCCCACTTAAAACTCTTCTTCCTTGACAGATTTCAGCCATTAACAAATTCAGTCTTCAGTTTTTTGTTCTAAAACAACATCATCCCAAATACCATTTGCAGTTAAAACTAAACACTGTGGCCTGTCCTGTAGAGCATAGACCGAAGTGTACATTAACATACACATACTCACCCAAGCATGCGAACACGCACAAAATAAATGTGCAAATTTTAGTAACTATCATTTTTTTTGGTACTTACTAGGGGGTATGGTCAGCGAAAAGTTAGATTGCTTTAGACTACACAAAAAACTTTGTAGCATAATCTAAATATTAAACTTAATAAAAATTAAAACCGTTTTCAACTTACTATTTTGATAACCTATACTACATAAGGTTATCAATGAATCAATAATATAGCGAATACATGAACATATACATACATATATATATATATATATATATATATNAAATTTAAAACATTGCATTATTCAGGGAAGGGTAATAACTTTTTAGGTTGATTAAAATAATTTTTGAAAAAAAAAATAGGAAAATGTCTTTCCTAGAGAAACAAGAAACAGATAATTAGATTCTAGAATCGGAAGTTAAACACAAAGAGTAGAGGGACTTCTTATATTTTTATGTTTCTCTTATTGATCAAAGAAGAACACTAAGCTACTCAAATGGGAGTCTTCTTTCAATGATTGTTTCATTCCACATTTATTTGCTCCTTCATCCCATACAAATGCCTGAAGTCATATAAAACTGAGCTTTCCTCTTATGAGGAATCTTAAACTAAATTATGAGGTATCATGTTAGAATCTACTTATTTGATCACTTATGCAGGAGGGTCAAACCACCTCCTACCCGCTATGCTAAAACCAGACAGATTTCATGCTTCCAATCTTACAATGCATCGAAGGAATTTTTTAAAATTCAGTCATAAATACATGAAACAAAAAAAATAGGTGTATTAAAAAGCCCGTAAACCTATTGTTAATACTGTAGAAAATAAATTTAAAAAAAAATTTATTAATGCAGAAGCAACCTGGTTCTGGGTTTTTGGATTCATATCAAAGATCAAATACCACAAGCTAGTACAATTAATAATTGAATGAATTATAACACAACTAACAAGCTTTCGCACATCCTGTGATGGCTACCTCGGGGCTTAGTAAAGAATAAGAAACAATTTCTTAGCTAAGGTCAATTTAAGTTTCATAATTAAATTATTATAACAATTTTTAGTGCAAGGAAATAGAATAAAAAATCTAACTGTTTCTGGCAGGACTCGAAGTTGGATCTCCCGCTATCTAGGCCAGTGTATTTTCCATTTATGCTACCAAGACACGTCTGATAAGTTATTAAATTCCCCGCACTAGTGTCGAGAAACCAACCTCCGAGGCAGACTAATACATCGTCTTATGCTCGGAGGAGCTGACATTGTCAAGTTGTTTAAATGACTCTCGATTTTTACTTTTAAATTTTAATTTTATAAATTTTATTTGTGGTATTTAATCCCACATAAATTTAAACAATTTTTAGTGCAAGGGAACAGATTTTTTAATCTGTTCCCTTGCACTAAAAATTGTTAAAATTTATGTGGGATTAAATACCACAAATAAAATTTATAAAATTAAATTATTATAGTATGTTTCACAAGGCTTAATAAGTTTCCATTACAACTTAAAGTAATGATAAATGCAGATACTCCAGGTTATGCTTTATACATTTAACTCCAAGTAAAAAATACTAAAGTTTATTTCTTATAAGAATAGATAAAAATGATGTCATAATAATCTTGAAGCCTATTAAATTCAGCTTAGAATACGTCAAACTACTTGTCTTCAAAAATTATGAAAAGCATGCCTAAGTAATATATAAATATTTTTCTTACACCCAACATTTATAACACTCTTACATACACACACACACAAATGTGTGCTTTCGAGTGTGTGTGTGTATGCACGCGTGAGTGAGATAAAAACTCAGGTAACATAAAAATAATTGCCAACTTAGAAGCTTTCTACATAAACAGGAGATTAAATTTTTAACAGTTAATTTTCAATTTTATTCATCGAAACAGTATGTAAATAAATAATAAACCATTGATAAATAAGAAAAAATAAAACTGAGAATAGTATTAACATAAAAGACTGTTGAATATACAATCATAATATCTAACACTGCAACAACAACAACAAAAATATGACAGCAATAAATAAGACTGAACACGACAATAAGAACAAAGCTAATGCCAAGTATTAAACAGTAAGCGAAAAGTTTGTTTGATGACTCATTTCAATATTTATTACATTAGACACAATAATAGGCAAATTACTCTGGAAGGTTAATAAAATTCAATCATATTAATAATTATAGGTATTCATAGATTTTTAAAAATCATGAGCACTTGCTGTGATACTTATTGTAAAATTCTTGGTAAAAAAAAAAAAAATGCTTTAACAAGAAATTTATGAATAATGATAGCGAGAATAAAAAAGAAAGTAAATCTAAAATTAAAAACAGTACATACCTCAATATCAAAGTCAAGAAGATTGAAAGCTACTCTAAATAAAGAGCAAAAGTGAGCAATACTCGGCACTTCCCACCATGATTGTATATCTGTGACAGAAAAACGAATAATTATGAATTACAAGATGAACTAATAAGAAAGTAAATGACTGAAAACTGTGTTTCTTAAAATAAGCAACATAACCTATAAATAAAATTTCACTGAGTAAAGATTCCTATATTTACCATCGATACTAGAATTATTAGTTGTCATAGGACGTTTTTCATTAAACTCACTTCGTGAACTAACTCGAAACTGTAATTACGAAATTATAAAATATTGACATAAAATAAGCATTAGGTGGTAAAGTTACCGCCATTAATAAGGTCAACAAAATCACTGTCACGGCTCCCGAATTTTCCCAAGATTTCCACGGCCTGATGGCTAAGTTCCCCTTGAATCATGCGAAACTAACTCACCATCCATCAGGCTAGTGTTCACAGCCCTAACGTCGACATCATTAATCGGTAAACACTGATACTCCGATTGTGTTTAGTTGTTTTGAATCGCCGGAAGTAAAACTAATCCGGTCTAGAATAAGATAGGGAAAAAAACTAAGTGCGAAATACGGGATTTAACAAGTAGCAACTAAAAAATTGTACGAAACGAAATAGATGGGACTTAATTGACGCGGACAGCCTGAAAGCCTTAAGCTAAACTGAGAGCAACAATGTGGCCCCCAGCCGACAAATTATGATGGCTCCGCCCGCAAGAGCGGTAGTGCGCGGCGGCGCAGGGAGAGTGCGTCTCAGTCGCTGGCTTCCCCCTTGTGAGCCCATAGGTTCCCGCGCCCTAGCTCTCTTTTTCTTTTTATTTATTTCGACGCCAGCAGCACGCTTCATAGTTTGGGCTCTTTTCACGACATGTAAAACAGAACTTCAAAGAAGTATTATTTATCAGTTATTATTATAAATATACTTGGATTTCTTGTACACAAATGTGTCGAGAAAAAAAAATGGTATTACTCATTTTGCCATTTTATTTTGGTATTCCTGATCCTAATAGATCCTTCTTTTACAACTATTTGTCAATTTTATTTTTCCCTTTCTAAAATAAATAAAATTCCGAAACTTTGAGTTATTTCTGTCTATTTAAAATACTATATTTTTTTCATATAAGTAGGGTCACTATATATTTAATCCATTTAAAAAAAGTAAAATAAAATTATGAAAATCATTAAGTAAAGTATGGAAGTCACGAAGGGGTAAAGATTAGGGAGGGGAGAGGGGGGGAGTTTTGATATCTTCAACCCCTCCCTTATTGGCTAAACAACCCCAAGTAAAGTCAACTGCAAAAAAGTAAAATAAATAAAAAAATGTAAAGCGAAATAAGGAGAGGTAGTTTGACAAGAACTACCTATTAAAATCAATTTTACTATGTGATACTCAAATAACTTTGGGGGCACATATCCACTTCATTTGAACTATATAACTCCCATCTCATTATGAGTGAGCGTAGACATAATTAAAAATGTTAGGTCTATTACTTATTTATTAGTTTATGTTTTAAAGTTGTTTTCTAACTTTTTCCATAACTTCCTTTTAACTCAGATATCCTCTTTCACCTTAACATTCTTCCACAGAGTCCTTAATGATGCATTTCCTTCTTGATTGTGTCAAAAGTTTCTTTCTACTTATTTTATTAAATATACTAGACGTTTCTATGATTTTCACGTTGCATAAAATAGATGCAACACATTTCTCCTAAATGCAGTCACAGTCCCCCCTGCATTTTCCTTTTAATTATAACTATTTTGATGGGCCTTTTAAAAGTAAATGTTTCATGAACGAACCAACCCATCCTTCTTATGTATAACTTAAAATTAGATAGCAAAAAAATTCTTCTTAAATGAATCGATTATTTGCTTATAAGAACTGATAAGAGCTGCCTATCAATTTTTAGCTTTAGTCATTACTCTTTTCCACGATTTAGTGGTATCTTTCCTGGTTCAAAAAATTTATTAGTATGACATAGTAGCATTAATGGTTGCTGAAAAAAAAAATCAATAGGAATTTTTTTTTTTTTCCCGTTTAGATATTTACGTCATAGCTATGCAATCAAAATTTGGAAAACTACCCCGCCCAATGATCTGAGCACACTGCCCCTCAAAGAGCCCTCCCTCCCAGATGTTCCTATTTCCCATCGCCCCACTCCTCGCTCCCCTCCATCCCCACACACAACTTCCCCTCCATACCCTCTCGCTATTTCAGCCCCACTCCTCCCAGTTTGGTCTGCTGAAGTCAGTGAACGCTGGGAAAACGAGGGATGAGGTTATCTCCAAACTTTTTATTAATTTTCGTATATCAAACTTGGGATAATTGTCTTAGAATCGGTCTTCACAGAATAGTGCATAATGCAGGAACAGTGTAAACTAAGAACATTTTTCAAATTTTACGCCTTTTGCAAAACATGAATGTTAGAAGAGTGGAAGTTACACCTATTGTTTTATAACAATTTAAATAACGGTTGGATTCAAAGGAGAATTAAATAGTGACCAAATTTTAAAAGTAGAAAATTCGTTATCTGAGCAGGTTATTGGTCGAGGTTCAGTCAGATTTAAGGAAGGAAAAGATATTGTCTGATAAAGGAAACTAGAATTTAATTTAAAAAAAATTGTTTTAACCTTCTCTGACCGAACTTTGATGGTCAGTTAGCTCATAAACACATTCATAGGCGTTTCTCACCTTTCTACCTTCGTTTTTGTTGTGAATTGTTTATAAGTATAGGCCTTGTTATCGAATTTTATTTTTAAATCATAGAGGTTCCTTAATAAGTATAGGTGAGGGGTTTGACGGAAAAACTAATCTCATAATCTTCAATCTTTTCATTATCATTAATATAGTTAAGAAAAAATATATTCTTTGTATAAAATAATTTATTAAATTTATCCTTAAATTTGGCGAAATGTATAATTTAATCCCAATTTTACTCTCTAACATTTAGATTGAGTGCCACTCCTCTCACGTCAGTCTAGAGCCAGCTTCAGCAAAATTAATTTACTTTATTGTAAATTTAGGTTTCTAAAACCAAATTCCTCATGACTATACCTTGCAAAGACTAATCAACCAACCTTTCTCTCTCTTTGGAGATTCCTTCATATATTCAGGTAGAGAGAGGCACGTATTTCATATCCAAGGTACTTTAATTAGTTGCTAATAGTCGTAGTACACCATAAAATCCAATCGGAAAATGTAAACAAAGCGGTGCAATGGAATAATATGAAAAACTATATCATTCACTTTGAAATCCTCAGTCCTCGTGAAGACACAGTGAGAAAAAGTGTTGTCAGAAGTGTCATACTTCGTTCGCGCTTTTCTTTGAAAAACAAAACAATGTGGCAAATCCAAACTAATAACTTTTTCAACTCAAATCGGTGAGAAGGAACTATCAACTTGATATGTTCAAAAGAAGAGTTTGTTGACCGTAGATATTATTTTAAGATGATTTTAGTTGGGGTTCGGTCAAGGTAGATCCAAAAAACACAAATTTAAAAAATGTATGTATGTATTTTTTAAATTTGTGTTTTTTGGATCTACCTTGACCGAACCCCAACTAAAATCCTCTTAGAGTATCAACTTGATAGATTCACGTAGTCAGTTCGATAAATATTGTGTTTCAGCAATGGAAAAAATAAAAAAAATCGTATAAGACTAGCTTACAAATTAAAGAATGCCCAAAATTTGCCGACGAACATGACAAACATCTAGAACCATTGAATTTATGCAATTAAACTCAGCTGCTAGGGAATCTCACCTTCAAACTTTTCGAATGGACAAGGAAGACTATCCAACAATGCTCCATACGTTAGCAAATCAATTTACTCATCCTAAAATCAACCTTATCTCCGAAAATCTCGAACAGTGGAAACTACTTTTTTAAAGACTATACCCTTAAATGATGAGGGGTCGTCTCAAGTGCAAATATTTAATTTAAAATAATTTGGTTTATATATGTTTAAAATTATGAATACCAGGGAACCCACAGATACAAAAAAAAAACAAAAAACAATACACCCGCAAACTTACTCATACACAATTTTTAAGTTATATTTTTAGCGACGTGTTACCAACGTAACTATCTATATATTATAGAAGAATATTCCGCTAAATTGTTATGGAGCTTAACAGTTGAGGCTAAAATGAAACCGCAAGTTTGTTTGAAACTGGCTTTATCTCTAGAGGAGCCAAAATGTGTTAATTATATATGTGAAAAATAACAATAAATTAAAACTAATTACAAAATAGTTTAATAGTTATTTACAAAATCATATTAGAGAAGAAGTTTTACTTTAGGCTCTGAATTTCAATAGAACACTTTTTTTGGGGGGGAGGGGAGAGTTATTGTTCTTTAAACCGAATGGAATTCGACAAGTTAACATTACATATTTTGGTAATCAGTAAAACGCATCAATAGTAATGGTTAACATGAAACCTTATTTACACTGATTTAAAATTTTTCTTATCCCAGCGACTATAATACTTGCATTTAAATGTAGTGCTGCTTGATATATAGTAATGAAACGATAATTCAAATATATAAATATGAAGTTATGATCTGAGGAATTCGTTTTGCTTGCGTATCGCTTGCTAAGCTAGTTAGATCACACATTGCTGCACATGGAGTGTATAAAGTTTTTGATTTTTATTTCTCTTTGGATTCTAATTTTCAACCCTTATTATTTTAAATATAAGTTGTGACAAATAATTTAAATTCAATTTTTAATTTTGAAAATGTAGTGGCCTCGTAAGTTGTAAATGCCTTATCTGTAGTCATTTATTGCATATTGTGACAGTTCTGATATCACCAGAGTTTTATCTCTATCAGATTCATCTCATTTCATGACATGTTATGATAAATGTGTTTGTTGCTAAGTGAAATTAATTTTTCTAATTAATTATCCCAGCTTAATAAAATTATATAAAAAATATTAACTCTGTTTCTTGAGTAGATCATTTGATTTACTAGTGAATTCCTTATCGCATTATCACCATTTAAATTTGAATAGTGATTCTTTGTTTATTCTATAAAACGGGGCGAGATACCCTTGGATCATTATTTCCTGTTAGTGCTAGCTCCTTATAGTCTCTTAAAATGCCTCTAGAAGATTCAAAAACTCTGAATTCTGTATTTAAGTAAGTTCTTTTATATTTTATTATTGTCTTAATTATCAAACATACCATCAGAATCAGTGAAACTAACGTACAAATTAATTTTTAGCTAATAATTTAGTTTGTACTAAAAGATGAAGAGTAAACCAGTGTTATTATCTGAGAATGACTTATAATTCTTTCAATGAGGCTGTTATAAATCTATTAAGAGATAGAGAGGATTAATGGCTTCTTAAGCTAATAGAAATTAGACCTTAAAAAAGGTATCCCATACTGAGTTACTTTACTGCTTACTCAAGTTTTACAAATATAATCTAATTTTGTGATGCTTGGTTGTATAATGGGGAATTACACTCTTGGCTATACATATTCCTAATCTTTGTTTTCTCATAACATGATTGCCAGAAAGTTTTACAATCACAATTTTATATAAAATTTATCTATATTTCTATAATTTTCTATATAATTCATGATTCCTATATTTTTAAAAAAATGATTGATTATTTGAGATAGCGCTCACACATTCATACATTTTTTAATTATTAGTTTCTCTACTTGTTAGGAGTTATCTCATCGCTCATTGTATTTGTGGAAAGCGAGAAATTGGTAAGGGTAAGCACAGAGTATTTTAGAATTAAATTTTATTAATGGTAATCTTTTATTAATGTGTAATTATAATAATTTAGAAAATTCATCTCAAATATTTTAAAGTTTATTTTGGAAGTCTTAAATAATTGTTTACATGCGCGGTTTATTTTTTTGATTTTGCAATATCCGTGGAATTAAATTAATATAATGATGTAAATAATCTAAAGGGTTATTACTACTAATATAGTACTATCATAACTTCATACCTTCCGTAATCCATCTTCATTGGTTTCCTATGTTCTGAACATAAGAAACCAATGAAAACGGATTACGGAAGGTATGATAGTAATATAATGATGTGTTCATTTAAATTTTAGATTATATAATTAAGATAATAATTCTAAAATAGTAAGAAAGACTGTGAGGTAAGACATTTTACCTTTATTATAAAAAATATTTGAATTGGCATACATATTGATTTTACATAATTTTGTTACCTCTTAATTGTACCTCTAGACAGGTAAGCAGTCAGATGAATATATATTATGTTATGTATATGTAATTGTTATCATCTATATTATGTTACAGAATATAATTGTTTTGTACAATTTTAGCATATTTCCCTCAGGGATATAACATGATGTGACTTAAGAAAAATTTCAAAAAATCTTTACGGATCCTTCATTAGTAAATATAAAAACATTGTCTGTTGAAGTATATATATATATATATATGTGTGTGTGTATATGTATATATGT
>KZ808003.1:207957-222765 GCA_000696205.2 Oncopeltus fasciatus
TTAAAATATAAGTCTAATATAAATAAGTTTTAATAAAAGATAGGTGCTGATAACCTTAGGAGTTGAGCATCTTAAAACTACAATTAATCAAAAAATTGTTCAATGTTGAGAGCATAAAAAGAACTCAGATTTGTTTATTGATAAAATATTTATTCTATAAGTGTAGACCATTACAAGACAAGCTAAGTTTTAATACAAATATTTCTTAACTATAATATTAAGAAATTTGTTTAGTTTATGTAGCTTCTGCATGTCTGACATTTTTGTTATAAAATTTAGCAAGTTAAAAAAAAAATAATAAAGAACTGAATTCCCAAACAAGCGAGTAAGGCCAATATGTTTGGGGGTTTATCAGCAACATCACATCATTTAATTAAATTAAGGAAGAACATTCAACACAAATTTGATTAACATTTCTTCATAAATTCTGCACTCAAACTGGTTTATAGTTTGGTCCAATATGCTGTACTTTATTGTAGAAATTTAATATAAATATTGTCACCCGACAATCATACAATCAATTAAAATTAACACATATTTTATTTGAAGATGATTTTAGTTGGGGTTCGGTCGAGGTAGAGTAGATCTACCTCGACCGAACCCCAACTAAAATCATCTTAGAATAATATCTACGGTCAACAAACTCTCCTTTTGAACATATTTTATTTGTTTCAGTTTGTATTTGAGGCTATGGAAGAAAGTGGCAGTGAAGGACTAGAGGAGCTTTTGAAAAAGAAGATATCTTTTTTCACTGATGTTGATTATGTCTGCATCACTGATAATTACTGGCTTGGCACTGATAAACCTTGTCTCACTTATGGCTTACGTGGGATCTGTTATTTCTTCATGGAAATTCAATGTGCCAGTAAAGATCTTCACAGTGGGCTTTATGGGGGAGTCATGTGGGTATTTGATCCATAAAAATACCATAACCAACACATATCTTGAAAATGGATTTCGCCCACATATTTATATTTTTCTACTTTTTTTTCTACACTTACTATGATAGCTTCAATGCCTCTACTTTTTTTTTTTTTTTTTTGGGGGGGGGGGTGAAATAATTATATATTTTCTTAAACATTTCTGATCTGATCAAGCACTTGTGTTTACATAAGTTTTGACAACTCAAGGATAGGTGAGGACAATTTGTAAGCAAGTCATTTGATCAGCTTTATGTTTCAACTGATGGACGTGGTTGACAGTTACATTCTCTCTTTATCAAACCACTAAAGGTTTTATGAGAATCAAACTCTTGTCTAAATATATTGTTTTGCATTTAGCGTTTACCATAAATCAAATCCAAAACTTAGGGAATTGATAATGGACTTGAAATACATCTCTGAAGTATTTGTTATCTGGTGTAATTCTGAAGGAGGTAAATTAGACCAGAGAATAAATACTTTATAGATTATAGATTAACCACTTTACTTTACTATTTACTTTATAGATTATTAAAGAATAAATACTTTATAGATTTTAGAGTAAATTATGATTTATAGTATTTTCAAGATAGCCACAAATATAATTGAANCCCCCAAAAAAAAGACCCAATTTTCTGTTGTTCTTTTAAAATTTTACTTGATTACCCTGAGAGCTTTCTATAGTGATATCATTGATATTCAAAATTCCTTTTTATGTGCCTTCTACTGGTCTAAACATAACTTTATGTTAATTAAGTTGAGAATTGTTACTGAATAATCTTAGATTCATCTCAAGTTCTGTAAAAATATGCAATGTTAAATTCTATATTGTTTTGGTTCCAGTATTAGTAAATAATACTTGGATTAATGCTTTTATTTAATTTTTATTTTTTGCAAGATTTAAAACGCACTGAGATAAATTAATAGCATTATATTATTTATTGGTTGATAAATAACACTTTTAAAAGAATTTTTGTCTAATTTTCTTTGGCAATATTTTGAAAATTCTAACTTGAAATTTTTTATTATTGATTGCTATTTCAGATTTGGACTAACTTTCACTTATTTAAGTTTGAGAAAATTTACAGTACACACTGTACTAAATTAAATTTAAAAACAATTCTATTAAAATTATATACATTCTAATCAACTGAATTTAAAAAAAAATATATGTCTGTGCGTGCGTATTGTTTTGGCAATACCTATCTCAGATATATATATATATATATGTTTTGTTGGTTAGCCTGACAGTCATTCTTTAGTGATAATAGGAAATCACTATGTGGATGGGATTATTTTTAAATGAAGTAAGTATAAGTTCCAGGACTCACTGACAGATTAACTGGTGGTAGCACTGGATAAATTAATTAACAATAGGGTAAAATCTTCTCTCTGAGTTATTATTACTTAGGAGCAATATTGATTAAGAATATAACTCTTTTTTTTTCTTCCCTTTGTTAATGCTTTAACTTAGTATCAATAATAAACGAAGCCTAATTTTTGCTGATCCTAACTATAACAGTAAAAACTTGGGCATTGTCATATTACCGAGATGAAGCTAAGTTGACTGATTGAACTAATCTTATTATTGAAGAAAATTCAATTTTAACTCTGAAAGAACAACCCTTTAATGACTTATTCAATTTTTAATAAATTAAAGGTTGGGTTGGGTAACTTTAAAAGTTAATTAATGTCACTATTAAGTAATTCAAAGAAATTTTCAGTGTTTTAAAATATTTTCAATAAATATTCTTCTTACTTATCAATTAAGCCAAATTTTGCTTAAAGTAAAAATACCATTATCCTTTGCCTTAGTTTAAACTTTGTTAAGTCAAAATACCATCAAATAATCATTACTTTATGGAGTTAACATATTCGAAAAACAAAATAAATAGTAATTAGACAATTAGCCTAATTGCTGCAGTTATAGTAAAGTTGAAAAAAATTCATTTATATTTATTAAATTGACATTAATCTTATTATAGTAATGAAGGGATGTCTGACATGCTCCACATGTTGAATACATTATTGGACAGCAATGGAAAAATACTTATACCTAATATTTCTGAGGATGTTCTTCCTGTAACTGATGAAGAGCTTTCTCGTTATAAAGACATTAATTTCAAAGTGGATGACTACAAAAAGGAAATCGGGTCCACCCATCTTTTACATAATGAAGATAAGGTTATTTTTTACTGAGCATTTTTCATATGTATATTTTATATCATTAAATTTCTAATAATAATAATAATACTATTATCTAGTATTATTTCTTCAGGTTAAAATTCTAATGAGTCGTTGGAGATTTCCTTCACTAAGTGTCCATGGAATTGAAGGTGGTTTTTCTGCACCTGGAACTAAAACTGTTATCCCTAATAAGTTAATTGGAAAGTTTTCTATTCGTATAGTGCCAGACCAGGATCCTGCCAAAATTGAACAGCAAGTTGTCAAATATTTGACAGATCAGTGGAAGAAGAGAGGAAGCAAAAATAATTTTAAGGTATTAATTATCTAAATTAAAGGATTTATTGTTTTGTTTTTGTTTGTTTTTTAAAGCAAAAAGCCTTAATAAATAGCCCGTGTATTTCTTTAAATCTGTTGTCTATTGTTAATTGGAATATATTATCAGAAGTGTCAACTTGTATGGACAAAACAGGCTTATATTTATCACACTTGAAAACTCCTTTTAAGGGTCCCACCAAAGTCTGACACATTGAATAGTTTAAACTAACAATGTTACCTATTTCCTTAAAGATTGACATAAATAAGACTAAATGAATAATTAGATTCTTAAAAACCAAAAAGGAAAATTAAGGGGATGTTAATTTTGCTCATAAACTGACTGGTGGAAGATAAGGCATTTAACTTGCCTCTATACATTCATTAAAAACTTTCTTATAAGGAAAAAAAATGTAGTGAACAGACAAAAAGACAAAATTAAAAAAAAAAGTTTTAATCATTCCTTTCTGACAAAGGCGAAAAGTCTCTCCAGAAATTGAATAATACTCAATGTATTTTTTCTTAATCATCACTCGTCTTTTGTTTTGTGTGTGTTTGTCTCTCTCTCTCTCTCTCTCTCTCTCTCTCTCTCTCTCTCTCTCTCTCTCTCTCACNCATAATAAGCTGAACATTAAAAACAGTTTTTCCCTTGTTTGTTTGTTAAAAGACAACACACTCGCACACAAATATATGTATATATATATATTGTGTGTGTGTGCATGTGCGTGTGTGTGCCATACATTAATATCATGTCATGATATTAATTCATGGACCTCTTTTTTTTTTAATTTATAAAATTGACTCTTGAATGATTTCTGCTCATGTGGAATAATTATGTACTGAAAATTTGGCATTGCTTTTTATTGGCAAAGATAAATTAGATTGATAATTTCCTAGGAAAGTTGTAACAATGGAAACTAACTAAAATTAATTACAGGCGGGATAAAGAATGTTATAGTCATTAACTAAAATTAAACATTATTAAGTGCTTAACAATGTAATTTTATATAAAACTATATTGAATCATATAAAAACCATTTCAAGCAGCTAAAAATTCTGAATATTCCATTCATAGGGAGTAAAAAAATTTGTAAAACAACTTGGCATCTTTCAAAATTCATTGATATATTCATTTAGGACAGTGTTTTCAAGAGCATACCGAGTCCTGTAGCTCTTATCCCCAAAGAACCATAGAAAAAAAACAACAAAAAAAAACTAACTGTACTGTGAATTTTGATGAACTGGTGACCTTTGACTCAGGAGTCCAGCACCATAACTACTGGATCACCATGTTGATCCAGTATTTATGTACTTAAGTACCTTAAAAACTGATATGAAAAATACTTTATTTTCAACTTAAACTACATCTTTAATTGAAAATTATTATGTATTTATATGCAACTATAGATTAATATGAACTATCTATTATTCATATTAGACATTGAAGTATTATAAAAATTATGACTGATTCATGATTTAGTTACTGTAGAGCAGGAGTCTCTCTTTCTCCCCTTACCCCATTTTTCCTTGATGAAGGCCTGAAATTTAAACGTGGTCAAAAATAAAAATAAAATTTTTGTTTACAAATGAATTTTTAATTCTTCAGCTTCCAAGACCGAATCCCTGACTAACCTTAATTTTATATCATAACTTGATAGCTTGTAAGAAATATCGACTCATGAGCTATATATGTGTGCGTGCATGTGTGTGTTTATTTCGCAGACATATATTATTATAAGAAGGCCAAAAAAAAAAAAAAAAAAATGTATATTGAAAATAAGCATTATGATGTTCACATAGATTTCTACAGACTCCAGGGGTTTTCATAAATACATCTGTTCTTGACTATGTAGAAAACTTCTTTTTTTTTTTACAAGCTTTTGCACATCATGTGCCTTCTTCAGGACTAAAAGTGGAATCTCGTGGAAAGTAGTTTCTACTTTTAGCCCATTCCATCACAGGAAATAATAACTTAAATTTTAGAGTAATATCAAAATTTTTTTATTCATCACTATTTAAATTAAAAGAAAAACTTTCACATTAGAGATATCAAAGCTAAACAAATTATCCACATTTTATTAAGGATGGGCATAAATAGAATTTATGACCAATTAGTTCCTACTAGCCTAAAAAGACAATGAAGAAAAAAGGAAAGCTCACTTTTGCTGACTGGAGGCCAATTATGAGGATTGGTGAGAATGAGGTTCTCAACCCTCCTAGAAGCAATCTTGAATATTTTTGTTTTTAACCCTCCTTCTTATAATCTTAATATTTACTTTTTGTAAAAATTTATAGGAAATAAATCTTTAAAAAAATTATATTTGCCTCATATGTTTTACAATTTAAAAAAAAACTAAGAGTAAATGAGTTTATTATATTATATCAGTGGCTTCTCTTTAGTTTTCCTGTAAATCCTTTTCTCACGTTCCATAATTTTAACAGTAATGAACTTATGCGATCATTCCCTAAGTAAGAGAAGTGGTTTCTAAACCCTCTTAGTCCCATTCATAGATATCATTGGTAAAATCAATTTTATAAAAATGTTGCAGAATGCAAAAAGTTCAATAATTATATTTCACATTTTTCATAATTTAAAAAGAAATAATATTACTAATAACATATTATTGACAGTTTTTCATTTTGTTATAATAAATAAATTTTATATTTAAGAATACCTTATTTATATTTTTCTGATTTACAGGCATATATGGTTCATGGAGCAAAAGCTTGGATAACTGATCCATCTAACAAAAACTTTGAGGCTGCTGCAAGGGCAACTCAAAGAGTATATCATGTCTCTCCAGATTTGACTCGAGAAGGTGGATCTATTCCGATCACCTTGACTTTTCAGGTAAATAATAGCGCATTTATTATTATTTTTGGGATACAAAATATTTTTTATTATTAGTCTATTAATCATATCAAAAGCCAAGTATCAAATCACATGTAGTCTAAAACAACAAATAACAAATGAATTTGAGAATTTGAATGAAGTTATTCTTACTCCTTGGGGAATATTTTTTTTTTTAAACATAAAATAAATAACCTTTATTTACATATTACATTCTGTTAAAAATAAATAATAAATAAAAGGGGAATATTGTGGATGACTTTTAGCATTAACTTTCTTGAAGTGAGTACTTTTTTTTTTTTTTTATAGTGGAATTTATAATTTTTTTAATATAAATTTTAAACATTATATATGTTTGTTTGAATGAGTTTTTTTTAATAGTTTGAATCGCCACATACTATTATTATTAGTATTATTCATTCTGTCTCCTTTTCTCTTCTATCTTCTCTAACTGCCCTCTTTCCCATTCTCTATTCTTTTAGAAGAAGCATCTTCTCCTTTCTTCTTTTATTTATATATTTTTGGACCACAAATTCTCCCTTTCCTTCCCTTCTTTCCCCTGGTTTTTTCTAGCATTGGATATATTGGGTCTGAATCTATATTCCATGAGATTGTGGTCCGTATCCATTTTGACTCCTCACAAGTTCTAAAATTTTTTATTGGACATGGGACTCCTACTGATTAAAGTTTGATCTATATGGTTCATGGTATTACCTGCTTCCATCTCATTTCCTGCAGACCGGCTTAGTCGAAGTTATAATTGTCCACTCTTTGTAGAATTAAGTAAACTATTGAGGAATAATGTGCAGTATTTTTCAAATATTTTCTCAGGACCAGACAATAATTGCCAATTTTTGATCATCTTTAAAATATAAATATTTAGTAAAATTAAAATAGCAAAGAATGTTTCCTTTTTTTCCTCTTGCACTAGACAAAATACATAAGATGATAAATTTCCTTAATATGCATTTTTATTAAAATGATATAGAAATTTAAATTATTTTATAAATATTTTTGAACTCTAATATTAATGAAGATGTTACAGATTTTTCAAATAATCTTTAATAATTTGTTATCTCACCAAACTCTACCATCCCCTCAAATAATTTCAGTCATTGACGTTCTCATCCAAATGTTTATGTTAAGAAAAGCAAATAAAAAATTTGGTTTCATTATAATAAAAATTAAAGATGTTATAGTGCGTACTATATATATATGTATGTATGTATAGTAAATAAGAGCAGGTGTGATAAAGAGTATAGTGAACAAACATGAACACACAAAAAGAGAAAATTACAATGAGTAAAATTTTCAGGGAGATTTCTCGCTCTTCATCAGTGATGAGACTCTTCATAAGATAATATATTAGTCTTGTTCTAAATTTTAATTTTATCTATTTGATGTACTATAATTTTAGTGNAATCTAAAAGGTTATTTCCACCACCAATGAATATAGAACTATCATACCTTCTATTATCCGTCTTCATTGGTTTCTGCAAACCATCTTCTGTTGGCGAGCGAATATAGATTCAACTCATACAGAATACAGACAGTGACAGTGAATGCGTGTATTCGGCCAGAAGATGGACAATGTCCGAAAGAGCTCGCCAACAGAAGATGGTTTGCAGAAACCAAAGAAGATGGATAATAGAAGGTATGATAAAATTACAAGAGTTTAATAAATATCTAGCAATGTTAGCTCCTTCGAGCTTAATATGATTTATTTGTCTTTCTCGAAGGTTTAGGCTCCCAGTAGAGTGCGGGGAACTTAATAAGTTATCTGGTTAGTCTCGGTGGTGTAATTGGCTGGCACGCCCGCCCGGAAAGCAGGAGATCCAGGTTCGAGTCCTGGCTGAGACAGATTTTTTATTCTATTCCCTTGCATTTTTTGTATAAAATTAATGTGGGATTAAATACCACAACAAATAATATTTATAAAACCTATTAGTTAAAGTTGTGATTGATTAGGAAGGGCAAAATTGTAATACTTTGTTTAAGAAAACATTGATCCCTGGATTTTAAAAGCAGTTTGCTTTGATACGCTTTTCTTGTTAGGGACAAATCTCAAATGCCATGCACTAGTTAAAAAGTAAGATGAAGAATTTATCTCATGAGTAGTCCTGCTCCTGGTCTCTGAAAATATATAGAAAATAGGATTGTCTCCTGAAGTTGTTTTTGGACAAAATGGGTCAATTTACAGTTGTAAATGATGACCCAATAACATACTATTTTTTTATGTATGCTATGAATAATCAAAACTACTGTAACTCGAAATATGGGTAAAATGAAAATAGAATATATTGAAGAGAGTTAAAGAAGGAGGATTGTTTTCTTAGTTTTGACACTTTAAGAACAACAAATTTGATATAATAGAATTGAGATTTAATTATTATAACTACCCATTGCCTTTTTTAAATGAATTACTTTTTTTTATATTTTTTTTTTAATTTAAAGAAGTTAATTAGCTAATTCATATTTTTATTCCATTTTATTGATTCAATATTAATCTTTCTCCACAGCCTTTGTGAAATAGAATAATTAGGAGTGTGGGTTTACTTACTTCTTAAACTTTAAAGTCTTGAATCCTTAAATTTTTAAGTCTTGAATCCTTAATTATGTTTTTCTATATAAAAATATACCCATCATTTCAAGACAAAAAAGAATAGCTGAATTTTTTATATATTTAAGTCATATCTCAGGATAATTGTGGCCCTATTGGTTAAGTCTGTTGTGAAAGAGGACCTCTTAACTCTTGCGCTGTATTTCATTTTTTTCCTTAATATATATTTAAGTGAATTCTGACTTAAATTATGAATGGATTCATGTTGTTTCTTAACTTATAAAATGAAGAAGAATCCTCAAATTTGAAAAACACCAGAAAGGAGAGAGAGCAGTTAGTGCAGATTAGGAGGATGTTAGGTGGACTCACAGTGATAAAACTTTGTGACTCAAGCTAGACTGGCTGGAGGCCCCTATGCAATTCTTCATGTAGGAAATGTACTGGGGAACAACCTATTAAAAAAACAATTAAATAAATTAAAAAGTACTTGACCACACCTGCCTATCATGAAGACGAGAGAAGACGTCCTGTCTCTAAGTTCATATTTCCATGACTGCGAATAGAATATAATTTTTCAAAATTACCCAAAAGCACTGTGGGTACTGGAAGGGTGGAGGGGAAGGTAAGAGACAGAAGGTACAAAGGGGGCAATAAAAGGACAAAGGAAAAAAGGAAGGGTACTATTGGGAATAAGTAACTTTGGAACCAAAAATAAAATGAAAATTTTTAATAAAAATATGTGTTAATTGTATAAAATCGATAAATGGTACTTTATTCAAGTTCTGTCATTCGTTATATACCCATTTTTTCCGTCTTTCTGGGAACTCCCTGCCAAAATATTTCCTGCTATTTTCAGCCTAGCCAACCATTAAGCTGTTTCATTCATTTTGTAAGGAGTAAAGTGCTGTTTAGCTAATGCATGTCCCATCCCTTACAAACAAGTAGTAATCAGATGGAGCCAAATCTGGTGAGTAAGCTACATGCAGAAAATTTGAATTTCCTAACTAAATGCATCAGATGTTTCTTTGTCTGTTTTGTGATAGGGCATTGTCATTAAGTAAGAACACTTTGTGTGCCTTTCTTAATATTCTGGTCATTTTTGTACAAAGTTTGATTTAAATTGATCATCTATTGTCAGTTTGATTTTTTGTTTCCAGACAAAACTCGTTGGTGCTTATTTATATGAAATTGCTCAATTACATGGCTGCTGATACTCAAGAATATCTACTTCATATCCCAGATATAATTTGTCTATCTTCATTGAAAATAGTGCTCACTTATGTATTTGCTCATTACCTACTTAATTTCATTGCTGTAGTTAATTATATTCTATGAAATGTTATGGGAGAATGTTATTTTTAACTTGAATGTTATTTTTATTCCCTTATCCTTGGAAATTTTTACTATTGTACTAAGTTATTATCTGTAGAAATAATTAATTCTGAAACAGTTGTATTTTTAAGCGATATAAATATAGCTTTTACAGGTATATTACATTGACATTCTTGTACTTTTACAAGGGAATAGAATAAAAAATTATTAAGGTACATTACAAGGGAATAGAATAAAAAATTTAACTGTCTCAGCCAGGACTCGAACCTGGATTTCCTGCCACAACAAATATAATATTTATAAAAATAAATTAAAGCAAAAGTACAAGATAAATAATCTAAAAGGTTATTTCCACCACCAATGAATATAGAACTATNTAAAAAGATTATCTGCCAACGCTTCGGCTTACATTGTAAGCCATCTTCAGGGCTGTAGAAATACAATGTCATGAGAATACAATAATAATTGACAATATTATAGTACAGAATTACCATAATGTAAGGTGATATCAAAAGTATGAATGTAGAAAGGTATGCAAGAGAATTTAAAAAACATGCAGACAGCTACTTATTAAAAAAATAATTGAGTAACATTAAAACAGTAATTTACCACACCTGCCTATCATGAAGACGAGAAAGGACGTCCTGTCCCTAAGTTCATATTTCCATGGCTAGGACGAAATATAATTTTTCTGAAAAACACCGTGGGTGGTGGAAGGGTGGGGGAAGGTAAGAGGCGGAAGGTACAAAGGGAGAGCGGCCTGTTTCAAAAGGGGGCAATAAAAAGGACAAAGGAAAAAAGGAAGGGTATTATTGGGAATAGGTAACTTTGGAACTGGGAAAAATGTTTGACAGGTTTATTGAGAAGGAGGGCTAATGGTTTTTAGAATGTTGAAAATGTTTGAATAAGTTGAAGAAATTTGTTCTGTGTCCATTCTGTCGTTAACTAGATAGTGTTGTAAGTTAAGTTTATAGTAGTTATTAAGGTGCAGAAAAAGACAATATCAGAGAGAATGAGGGAATATTGGAGGAAACAAAAGGAAGCATCCTCAAAAAAAAAAAAAAAAACAGAAAAGTTTTTACTCTTATTACTCTTACTAAGAAATTGAAATGGCAAGAGATAAAAAAAAGAAGAAGAGAGGATTATCTGGAATTCGGTCTTGGTAGTTAAAGTATTAAAAACTAATTTGTTGCCAAAAAAGTTTTTATTTTAGCCAACATTTCAGCCTGAATTTCAGGCCTTCATCAAAAGAAACATACAAAAATAATATAAAGACATGTCTATATGTCATAATCTTAGAAAGAAAAATTAAATGAAAATATAAAACTGTGTGTAATCGACAAATTAAAAGGCGTGAAAAAGGGATACTGAAAAAAAAATCATTTGTATCATTCTGAGAGTAACATACCAAATAGGGTGATGGCGAGAAAGACTGTTGAGCACTATCTCTCTCCCCATCACCCTATATGGCATTTTACCCTCAGAATATTATGAATATTTGTTTTTTTTTCTCCGATATGTTCAGTATCCAATTTTCATGCATTATATATAGTCAATTACACACTTACATAACTTATAAGTCTACATTGGCTAAAATAAAAACTTTTTTGGTTATAAATTAGTTTTAATTCTTCAATAACTAAGACTGAATTGCTGATAATCCTTTCTTCATAAAACCATAGTAAACAAATTTACCTTCAAAATAAAAAAGAAGAATTTTACAAATGAATATACACAACGATATGAGCATTTAAGGAGTCTCAAATTAGATTTAAGCACAGTGTCTAATGAAAATCCTGAATTCTGTGAAGAGCCACTTTGCAATTGTTTATATAGAGCTAGTCAATCAAATAGAGCCATGGAAACTTTCTTCTGAAAGTATTAGGTAAAAACCATTGGTACGACTATATATGCCATAAGTACGGAAGCTTACATTTTATCATTGAAATTATATTTCAAAACATGAAATAACTCTATTAAAAAAGTTTATCTAAATGCTTTAATAGAATGTATAAGTATCTAAAGTAAAGAAGAAATATTTTTCTATAATTTAATTGTTATATTAAATTATTTAATTTTGGGAATTTATAAAATACTTTGTCTTAAAATCATAATCAAATCAGGAGCTTGGATATTGATAACTTGATAATATATTTTAAAGACGTATTATTTGCAAACTCTGTAGAAATAAAATTCAATTCTTCAATTTAAAATAGAAAAGTTTTTGGATCGAGATATTGATATGTTTGAATTGAATAATGTTTTCCCATATCATTATTCATCATGTATTCTCCCAACTTATAGAATTTATTTTTTATTAATAAACAAATCTGTGTTCAGTTCTTTTATTATATTAAATATTATGCACTCTGCAGAAAATACTTTTTGTATTTGCACTTTACATTTAACTTGATGCCCCCCCCCCACTGCTAAATTTTGCTGTTTGATTAAATCAGCTCTTCAAATTACATTTAAAAGCGATATGGCAAATTTTATTTTGAAAAACAACTAATACCGTTTTTATAACATAAAAATAAGAACAAGGCTGCAGGCAAACCCCCACTCTTAATTTGTCTTAATTATTGAAGTATCGAGTTCCAGAGTGATGGAAATCAAAACTTTGTTTCAATTTTTTGATATTTGCCCACTTATTAAAAAAAAAAACGTATGTACTCGCACTTGACATTTATGGAATCCTACATACTTATTAATCCAAATTTGCTCTTTAGCAAAATCTGTCGCATTTTTAATGTCTAAGTGACATGCCTAATATCATTAGGAAATATAACTAATTTCAGCTTACTACTGTCAAATATCAAAAAGATTTTCAAAAATTCAGTTATGAAAGCTAATGCAATAGTTACATTCCTTTGGAATTGCTAAACACAAAGCAAATAACGATAAGTCTATTGCTAAAGAGTTGCATAATCTAAGTACATTTCCCATGTTTCATTAATCATTAATTCATTAATTTGAGCACAATATGAGGAAATTACTAATTTAAATTTGCAATCTGAAGAGGGCAGCTACCATTTATGGTGAAATCACTAAGGCTGACTAGACTTTCCAGGAGAGAAGTGGGGGAGGGGATTACTCACAATAGCATTCTTAATAAATATATAGCTGGATTAAATTTTAGAAAATTACCTTGATCTCTTATGATTTTCTGCATAATACATATAATAATGCAGCTAGGTGTTAGTGATATGAAATTTGTTATTAGATAGGGTTATGAATTTTGTTCATGCTTTACAATCCCTCCCCATCTTCTGGTTTCAATAAAAATGAATTCATGTAACAGTTTGTAATAGAAAGCCCAATATGTACCTATGATAGCTCTTACATTTTTCAAATAGGGAGTCTAGCTGAACCCTTTGTTACACTCATAAATTTTTCTTATTATAAAATATTAAGATATGGAATATACGTATTAATAAATTAAGTTTGGCACATATAGGTTTCTACTCATTTTTTTGTAAGTCAAACAACAATTTTATTTACGATTTTTCAATTCAGTATCTCAATCTTTCCTCTTAACTCATTACTACTAAGAAACTCATCTAAGGTTTGCAAAAACTTTTTTTTTATACTTAAAAAGCTTAATTTAAGTTTTTTTTCTCAATATTTTATATATANACGGTATAACTGGTTTAAAAAATAAGAATATTAATCCTTTTTCAGTGTATTAAAAATCTTGAAATATTTTTCTGTTATGAAATAATGGAGATTTATATTTATATTAGAGATGGTTATTATAGATATTTTCTTCCAAATTGTTAATAATTATGTGCTTCACTGGTCTTTTTCTAGAAGAGAAAGTAAATATGGTCGACCAAGCAGGGGAATGCTTTGCAGGATTAGTAGAGTGTTAAAAAGTTCATTTAAAATTATTTAAGTTTTAGGTGTATTTTTTTAATTTAAACTCTTGTTTTATAGATAAATAATCTAAAGGGTTATTATAACTACCAATGAATATAGAACTATCATATCTTCTGTAATCCGTCAACTGCAGTTGAATACAGACAGTGACAGTGAACACATGTATTCGGCCACGAGGATGGATAATTTCCGAAAGTGCTCGCCAACAGAAGATGGTTTGCAGAAACCAATGAAGACAGATTACAGAAGGTATGATAGTTCTTGTTTTATATGTAGCTTTTAAATCCTTTTTATATTAACTGCAATAATTGGTTTAATGATTTCACACTATTGGAAAATATAATAAGTGAATTTAAAACTATATCACTGATTATTTTAGGAGACATGAATGCAAGAATTTCAAATCTTCAAGTTCTGACGAAGAAATTAATTGATTAAAAGCTGATTGGGTTAAATAAAAAATCAAAGGATATTGTCTTAAACAAAAATTGAAGAAGGCTATTTATTAAGCTATGTAGATTTAGCTGGAGAAATTAGTCAGGGTTTTGGCCAGGATCAGAAAAATAAAATACTCCAAAATTGTTGGGTAATTATTTTATTATACAACATTTCGATTTAACTTGTAAGTCATTATCAGGGCGTTAGTAATATCTGGGTTTGAGCAAACTGTTAAAGAAAATAAAAATTAGAACAACAGTAGTTTTTAAGATTATTAGATGATTTTAGTTGGGGTTCGGTCAAGGTAGATCCAAAAAAAAAAAAAAAAA
>KZ808003.1:238398-257028 GCA_000696205.2 Oncopeltus fasciatus
TTTTTTTTTTAACTTTTATTTATATATTACATTCTGTTACATTAAAACAAATACAACAAGAGTGTATCTCAAAATAAAACGATATTTATGCGAATACTTGGATTTTTCCGCTACTAACCAAGTAATTGAATATCGAACAAAGCACTAACCTGGATGCATAAGGAACATCTACATGATGATACATGATACTTAATGATATTTAATAATTTCACTTGAAGGATTAAACTGTTCCTCTTATGCTCAGCCAAGAACAAGAATTAACAAACTTACTTTTTCTCCTCATTGTCCTTCGAGGTTTGCAAGAACAATTCAATCGTTTATTCACATTAACGACCAAATTTAGTGAGACATGAGAAATTGTACTTATGAAGCGCTGCTGGTCCAATGAAGAATTTATTCATGAGGGGTTTCATAGCTGGGATACATACATATGTTTGAAGAGGCATTAGATATTGACTTCAAGTGCAGCTCTGACATTGTCTTGAGAATGCGTTACATAATCCGTCAAGTACACTTCTACAGATCGACATGTTTACTTCGACCGTATCTTGTGTCGCCCCACGTCTATATCGCCTAAGGCGTGTATTATCAGAGGATCCCCACACGAATAGATGATTCTGATACCATTAGAAAGTTATGGGGGAAAAAAAATTGATTCCTTACCGATCACGAAGTACTGGAGAAGAAGAAAATATGGTCCACTCATACACACATCACACACACACATTATCTCCTGTTTGTATACAATATTTTCTCATTTACTCTAGTTTATAATATTTAATGGAACATTGTGAAACAGCTTAAATTTCATAGTTCATACGGAACGTGTTTTCTTTACGTTTTTAAATCCAAAAATCCGTCATGCAGGAGCTGTGTAATGTAAGCACATTTCCCATATTTAATTAAAGATCTATATAAATAAGAGTCAATGTGATTTATTTTATATTATTAAAAGTGGGAGAGGGCAATGTATGTAAAAGATGAGCTTATAAAATCTAAATCTAAAATCTTCGGGAGGGGAATAGTGGAAGAATCTCTAAATATTCCTACATTCTTAAATACATAACTATAAGCGTTTTTCGTAAAATTATATCTTAAATAAATGTTAGAAAAATTTAATTTCATCCCTCTCATACTGAATAAATAATAAACATTTTCGGAAGTACAAAAATAAAGAAGATATTATGTTTATAAATGTTGGACTTTCTCGATTCCCCACCCCTCTCATACCTGTTTTTAGAAAAAAACAAAAAAAAAAAAAATTTCGGCACTTTTCCACATTTAATTACCATATCATCCTAGTATGCTTGCACAGACCCTGGTTCTCCAACTCCAACCCCTACAACCCTCCCTGTCGACTCAAACGTAGAGTTGGCCTCGTGACCTCATGGGAACGTAGTTTTTATTGAAGTTGATAGTGGTGTCTTTGGTCACCTCCCCTCTTCTTGCGATTGTAAATTTTTTTTTTTCTCCATTTTAATCAAATTACTCATAATAAATGAATAAAAGTTTGGGAAAAATACGTTATAAAAAATTGTATTCTATATAATTTTAGTAGCATTAATGATACAGCAGAAATTACGATTTAAATATTTTTATCTTTTTTAACCACCCTATTCCTTTCCCATTGACCAATTTCAGCTGTTAACGAAATTACCCTTCAATTTGCAAGTTTAAATACCGAATGTGGTTTTATTATTTTACAAGTTGGAAACTCTAGATCATTTGCAGACGAATATATATATATATGTATGTATGCGTGTGTGTGTGTGTGTGTGTGTGTGTGTGTGTGTGTGTGTGTGTGTACATAAAACATTTTTCTTTTTCTTCCTCAGCATGAAGGCCGACATGAACGGACCGAATTTTTAGCTTCTCTTAATCTGTTCAAATTGGTCTACGACCTTGTGTCGCGCGGGAGTGTTTCTGCGGGAATACAATTGTGTCCGATTTGCTGTACGAATCGAGACGAATCGCCTCAGGCTTCCCAGGAGAGTAGAGGCCAACACGCGAGAAAATGGGCGGGTTGAAGTCCCACGATAAAAGGATTCGTTGTAAATGACACAAGGGAGACAGACGATTTTGCGCAGAAAATTTTCAAATATATTCCACAGACGTCTCTTATCATTCCCAAGGTGGGTCACATACTCGGGGGAAATACAGGGAAAAGAAATTAAAAATTTACATTTCCGACTGTTTATCGAAAAACTGTCTAAGCATTCCGACCACTTTACTGATCAGTAAAATCAGCCAAATTTAGTGAAGAGAATTAAAGTCCGTCCTGCGTAAGCCAGGCAGATTTCCCATGTTTTATTAAGATGAACGTAAATGAGAGTAAATGACTCATAACCTGAGAGACCAATAAGTATAAGAGGTTTTTTTTTTTACTTTTCTTTTTGCTTGTTTTAGTGTAATTGGAGTAATTGAAGGAAACGATGATATTTGATAAGTGTTCGTAGCTATTACGGGAAGTGTAGTTATGTACGCCTGCCAATAGTGAGCCTTTTACCCCTAGCTTTGAGCTGGTCCTTTTTTATTTTTAACTTTGGAAGTTTTGCTACAATGAGCAATATTTCATTGAGAAAAAGCCTGGCGGTGATGGGAGGGGGGGGGGGAAGAGCTTATCCGTTATATTTGCTAATATCCTTCTAAGTGAGTGTTTTTTTCGAAAAAATTTTATTTTAAACATAAATTTTAGAAAATTATATTTTCTAATATGTTCCAATAACTTATTTGTAAATCAAAGAATAAGGAAAATACCAATATCATATGTGTTTGTAAAATATGTGTGTGTGTGCGTGCGTGCGTGCGTGCGTGTGTGCGTGCGTGCGTGCGTGCGTGCGTGCGTTCGTGCGTGCGTGCGTGCGTGCGTGCGTGTGTGTGTGTGTGTGTGCGCGTGTATATATATAGTTTTGAACTGACCATATTTTTAGCTTCTCCAATGTAGGATCGGTAAACATCTGTTGACCTTTTAACAATGTTGGTGTTTGAGTAGTTTTATTATTATTTCAAATTAAATGTATTGGAAGGGAGACCTAAAACCATAATATTATGATTATATTATTATCTTCGTCACAACTAATGTTAAGAAAAAGTTTGTAAGTCATAGTAAGTGTAAAATTTAAGTTTATAGCATTAATGTTCTGCAATATTTTAAAGAAGACGCTTATTACGGTTATTTAAGAAAGTAACTAAAGTGAGGTGAGTAAGGTCTCCAAATCTTTCCTCCTGCACATTTCAGAGACATCTTTAGTGATCTACATCCTTAGTACACTCACCAGCTTGTAAGGTAAAATAAACCCTTTTCTCTTAGGGCTTTCTTACATAGTCGTCCATGATCATACACTGCTCAGCACGCAGTCAATCATGTGTCAATAGATGCCACTTATGAGCCAATTATTGAATTTGTCTATAATTGAAGTGGTAGAATGTCCTTGGTGAATGAAAAAAGGCTTGGCAGTAACCTCTCCAGCGTTCCGATAAACGCCAATAACAATACAGGTTTTGTCCTCCAAGCTCGACTCAAAATTACTGCTCCAACTTCAATAAGATTTTTGAATGGGGCAACGAAAATGTTAGAGTTGTGCTATGAGAAGAAGTGGTTCAAGAAACAATTTTTATAGATATCAAAAGACATGCAGATATCTATATAGATCCGGAGCTGCGATTGTGTGAAAATGTAGAATAATTTCTAGTGACAATTTTCAAACATTTATTAGCCTCCCTTCCATCCTTTCTTCCCTCAATCTGTCCATACCTTCCTCCATCTCTCCATATTTTTATCTCACTCTTTCTATCTTTATTTTTATCAATCTATCTTACTATCTCTCGTTTTTACTTTTAAAAAAGCAGCTTTGTCTTGTAGCTTCATATTGATTGTCACATTAAAAGATATGAAGATAGAATAAAATGACGCTGCAAGACGATGCCGAGAGAGAGGGAGAGTGTGGTGGGGGGGAGAGAAAGAGAGAGAGAGGAGAGAGAGAGGAGAGAGAGAGAGAGGAGAGAGAGAGAGTGAGAGAGAGAGAGAGAGAGAGAGATTATATGAGATAAGATAAGATATCATTATTGCCAAAGAATGTACATTGTTTCATCCTTACAATTTCAATCTACTTCTTAATGTTAACTTTACTTATTCCCAAATCACTTCAAAATGAAAAAAAAAAAATTACATATAGATAAAAATCGTAATAAATTATAAAAAGGAGGAATTTAGATTCCTCTGAATTGAATCAGTTGAGTATTTGAAACATATTTTGTCAAATAGTTTAAAGAGTTTGCTAATTTTTGAATAATGCAAGTCAGAGGCTGAAGTTGTTATAGTTGGACTAAGTAGAAAAAATTTGTATTGTCTTCGTTATTGCTTGTTTATTCGATGGAGGGGGAGAGGGACAAATAAACAAAAAAGATATTGGGAGAAATGTTTATTTTATGAATATATGAAGTAGCAATAACGTAGTAATTTCCAACATTAATAATGATGTATATTATTTTTGGAAAAGGCGCGTTAAAAGAGAGATATTTTAGAATATAAATTGGGTTCCACGTTTTCTCTACCCCTCCTCTATCGGTCGCTCTAGAACCAGCCTCAATGTTAATAACTTTTCCCTTCATTTCTGAGGGCTTGATAAACAAAACCAGTCAATTACTCTTACCTTTGTCCCTTAAACATAGAGAATAAGTGTAATATATGGATCTTTTCAGAGTTTGGTCTGACATAAAGGAAACATGACACCTATTCTAAAATCCAATAAACATTAGTAACTAGAGGGGCGCCGGGATAGCTCAGGGGATCCGTACGGGTCTCACAATCCTGACGCCGCGGGTTCAAATCCCGCCCAGGTCAATCTTTTATTTATAATATAGAAGCTTGTCCTGAGCCATGGGTGTTTAAAATGGGGTGGCAACCTGTAGATAGCCCCTTCCTCCATGACCCTAAGTGGTTGAACGGAAGGCTAACACGCAAATAAAAAAAAACAAAAAAAAAAAACATTGGTCACATAGGGGCGCCAGGCTAGCTCAGGGGATCCGTACGGGTCTCGCAATCCTGACGAAGCGGGTTCAAATCCCGCCCAGGTCAATCGTTTATTTATAATATAGAAGCTTGTCCTGAGCCATGGGTGTTTAAAATGGGGTGGCAACCTGTAGATAGCCCCTTCCTCCATGACCCTAAGTGGTTGAACGGAAGGCTAACACGCAAATAAAAAAAAACAAAAAAAACATTGGTCACATAGCAATGAAAACGCCTTAACCAGATGAGAATTCGCATTTTAAAAGTGTTGAAGACATTCATGAACCACTTATTATAGTTATTTTTATGCACATAATTAAATGACAGATATGCAAATATGTTAATAGATAAATTTGATACAATTCCTATTACACATTAGAGATAATGGAGGGCTATTTATTTTCAAATTAATCCATACGATACTTATTAATGGGTCGCTATTCTGGGCAGATGCGACTCATAACATTAAAAAGCTAGAAAATGATAATATATTATTATTTTGTCGTATATTATGTGATGTAATGAACTGATCATTATGAATTATTGCGCTCCCACAACGAACAGTTATTTATTTATTTATTCTTACTGTGCTTGGAAATAATAAATAAATGACTTACATCATTTTAGACATCTCACCTAAAATGGCTCTTTCAGAAACCTAAAAAATAATCTTTCAAGCAAGGCCATATATAATTAAGCAAATTTTTCTAGCTTCACTGAAGACGTATACTGATGGGCAAACATTTATAATTTGTTCCTAAATGTTGGAGAATCCCCCCCCCCCTCCTACTATCATGGATTTTATATAGCCAATTTTGTAATTCAACGATTTGTAACAGAAAGACAAAATTCCGAATATGATTTCGACAAATTCATAAAATACATAGCCCGCTCAACTTTCGAGGCTTATCGTGATATAATATTACAACTTATTATATAACTTATATTCTATAATATATGTTTTTCTTGAAAATATTAAAGAATAAGAATGTTAGAAAATTTCAATTTAGACCTATTTTACTTTATCATTAACAAAAATGTTTACGGTTTTTCAATTTGGTCTCGCTTTATCCCACGCTCGATTTTAGCCATGGTTTGCAAAAAGAAGCTTAAAATATATTCCTTTATTCCAAAATATACTGAGCTAGAAAAAGTATAAAAACACACAATATATAAATATGAATGGATCATGTTTTTCTAATCCTATATAGACGGTAGAAGGTCTGAAGAAATGTAAAAAGTTGTCATGGGTCTAACTTAAATGGATTGACTTGCCTCGAAAAATCTGCTAAAATTTTTAAAATTATGTTTTTTTTTAATAACTGCTTTATTGCGATAAGCCTGATGAACTTTTGTGATTAATGATAATTTTTCTGTGATTTTATTTCATAAATTAAATTCTACACTAACTCCTCTCCTCATTTAAAATAATAATTATTTGCCCTAAACAATATTTATTGACTATTTAAATTTTCTACTTAGCAATATTTAGAGTTGGTATGGGGGCGCTGCGGGTTCAAATCCCGCTCAGGGCAAGCTTTTATCTATAAATAATAAATTTGACCCTAAGCTGTTAAAAGTTAGACTAACAGTTAATAACAATACTTGGTATATTTTTAAAACTATGAACGTAAGTTAATTTGTTATTAAGAATTATACAATCTAAAAAGTATTTTTTTTAATTATGAAAGATTATTAATGGATTGAGAATGAACTAAAGTTTTGAAGTAGAAAAATCAAATAAATAATTATAATTATTTAGGATATAGCATAACGAGGACATAGATTTTCATTCTAATTTAAATGGTTGGAGGTTCGTTGATCGTCGAGTATTATGCCGGAAAAATTAGCCATGGTTTCTGCCAGGATCAGAGAAACAAAATACTCCAAAATTGTTGGGTTATTATTTTATTATCGCCGACGTTTAGACTGAAACTTGTGAATCATCATCAGGGCGATAGTGATGATGTCTGGAGAGATCTCCGAGAGAGGTTTATGGTCACACCTCAGAGTTAAGTCGAAGCGTTGGCAACAATAAAATAAAATAAAATAATTACCCAATAATTTTGGAGTATTTTATTTTTCTGATCCTTGCCGAAACCCTGACTAATTTCTCCACCTTTCTAATTTAAAATTTGAAGGCTGATTGAAATTTGAATTTTCTATCTATAGATTGTTGTACTTATAGTTTGTACTTATAGTTTGTACTTATAGTTTGTACTTGTACTCGTCTACTTTGAAGAGCTATGTGTGAGGCCTAGTCCATCCATTCTCATTCGCTGCTAATGACCACGTACTCAATTGTCCGAGAGCAATCCGTCTCTTGCTCTTATTTGTCTCTGTCAGCGGGGAGCGTTCAGGGCCGTCCAGGACACACTAGAAAGCCAATCCTGACTCTGTAATTTTCTGCTGTTGAGTCAGCGAGGAAAAACATCCTCCGCCTGAGACTGGCAGAATTATGCTCCTTCCTAAAAAAAAAAAGTTTCCAAATTTGTTCATAGAAAATCTGTAACCATCTTTGGCTGGTTAATGATTTCTCTATTAAAGGAATAATTTTAAATAATACAATTTTTCTAACATTACAATGACCTAGTAATGTGGGGTTTATTTATACTCTACATGAATCTTCTCTAATTTTTATATCATTTAGTTCAATAAATAAATTATATTTTATAAATATGATTTGTTTTATAATAACATTTATCTATATAAAAAAGAACAAAGGTAAGTACTGGTAAATAAAAAATAACTTGGTAAAGAAATATGAAAAGGATAACCTTGAATAAATTACATCAAACTGAATGTAGATTACCCTATTCAGTTGAATAAACAAATATGCAAAATATTTCTAAGTGATTGATTTATTTCTTGAAATAGTAAGAGTTGATTACCGTTACATTTTAGTTTTAGTTAGGCAAATTCTTGGACAACGAAAAGATTATCTGTCCATGGATGACTGAAAAAATTCTACTTAGTTAGAGTCTTTTTGGAATATCACTTAAATGATTTTAAGAAATATAATTTTTCTGCACACTGTCCTAAAACTGGTTGTTAGGAAACTTTTTATTATTTACAACAACTTATTTTGGTTTTAAATTAATAAATAATCAGTAAATAGTTTGATAAACATATTTTCATTTTCTTATAAATTACTTTAGGAGGAAAATATATAATAAGCATTAAAATTATAAATAAAAATTATAGTTATAAATAATCTATTTGACAGTTCGTACATACATTAACTAAATAATATGAAAACTTCACGCTGGAACTACGTAAACTTCAGAGATTTAGCACGTTTCATTTAAGACGGGCATAAAAGAGTAAATGACCAACACGACCTTGGAAGCAGAAAAAGGCAATGAGATCAGTGTGTGTATCCGTTAATGACTGTAATCATTATTCCCAGCAGGGTTGGGCTGTAAGAGCCCATGATCACCTCGACCCTTTGGGTCCATTGTGACACATAGTCAATCGTCCCACAGGAACCTGAGGCTTTTAGCAATCTGAAAGCCTCTGGGATCAGCTCCGGCAACGAATGTTGCCTGCCAGAAGATTTGATGTCTGTAGGACGGTGCCTCTTAGTAATACCAAACATACCCTGCAATCTCCAAGCGTAGTCGACATGTAGACACCTCAACCTTCCATATTTTATTAAGATGATTTCTGACTGGTTAAGGTTCTATAAAGGTTGAAGTCAAAAATATTACCTCCCTGCATTAAGGAAGTTTTTTGACCTTTTATATGATAGTTTGATAAATGCTTTAGAGGTCCTCAATCCTGGTTTGCTTAGTCAGTACGCGTTCCACTCTTTTCATCCCCCAGGATGATAGTTTTAGACAAGATGCAGTAGAGCTCAGGACCAAGTGTCTCTTATTAGGCAGGATGTCTGCAGCCTCGTTGTTCAGTATTACTTCATGCCCAGGTACACAATTAAGTGTGCCAAGGTTGTTCCTAGCGAGCAACTCCATCTTCTCAAGCGATTCAAGAAGCCCCATGCGGATATTAAATCATTTTAATAATGCTTGGGTGTCAGGGGATCACCTACATCAGTAAATTCATTTATCCATGAATTCTTTGTCCATGTTCTTCCCCAAGAAAGAAATTTTTGATGTCTGTAAAAACTAGATAAAATGGCAAATAATTATTAAAACCCATAGATTTTTAACAATATAACAAAATGTATTTTATTGCCAGAAATATGGAGATAATGAATGGGATTAATGAATTAAATTTTCTATTTGCGGAATAAGCTTCGAGTCTATAAATGTTTTCAATTTTTACCAAGGTATTTAAACCCTCCCCCCCCCAAAAAAAAAAGAATTTAACGGGGTTCCCATGTATCATGTAAATATGAATGCAAGGAAATTTATGACGACTAAGCTGTGAAGGAAAAGTGGTGGAAGCGCTCATCCATTGCATTTGTAAATGTCTTCCTTAACAAGCGTTATACGTAAGAATGTTACAGAACATAAATGTTAGAAATTTACATTTGATATTTTTTATGTTTTACAAACTTCCATAATTCAAATAGTAATGGCGTTATGAAGACTATAAAATTTTATCTACCTTTAAAATCCTATTTTCCCTCATCCGATCCCAATATAAAATGGTTTCTTTCAGGGGTTTAGTAACGAATTTGGTTGCTGTATTTTTAAAATAAGAGGGCCCACCCAACATACGAAATAATATTTACTAATATGTTCCTTCAGATTTACTAATATTATGAAATATCATAGAACAATCAATGCTAGAGATTCGGGGAAAAAAAAAAAAATTTGTATTCAAAACTTTTTCTTTTAACATCCTTTTTATTTTTCCAACAGCTGATAAGTGATAGAAAACTATGTTTAGCTCTGCTGAAACAAGGAGTTGGATTTATCTAGTTGTGCTCTCCTGCTACTCGATTCATTCTCGCTCTGAGGTTGTACTCTTTGGGGAGGATCTGGTGGGAATTCCTTCCAGTACTGTAGAAAACCCAGGTTCTACTAACTCTGACTGGGCTTCTGTTCCTCTAGTTATAAATGCAGTGTTATATATTGATAAATATATAAATAAAATGAAACACTCGCAACCGGGATATATATAATAAAGATGGACCAGAGGAATAATGACCCTAACTAAAATGGAAAAATTTTATTGAGTATTTCAAATTTTCAGGGACACTGCTTGCCCTTTGTCAAAGAAGAGTGAAGAGATATTGTCACGCACATGCAGTGACAAATACCAAAGCTTTCAAAATTCTTAAAGAGTTAGAAACTAAATTTCTAGCAATGACGAGCTGGGAAGTGACTGGTCCAACAAGAGCCAAACATTTCACTGAGGAATTCACTGTCTCAGTCGTATGATGGGGCTCCATTGTTCATGAAATTGACGTAGGATTTTTTCCGACAGTCGTGAGGATTAAGAGACCTTATAATTTTTCAGAAGACCGGACCAAAAGAGTTTTAAAAATATTTTCTGCTCTAAAGAGCAGGGTCAGTCATGTTGAGAACAATTATGTCAATCCGCCCATTGACTGCAAATAAGCAATGAATCATTCTCTTCTCTCTGTGCCATTGAGTGCCAGGATTGAACCACAAATCCATAGGAGGGCCAGGGTAGCTTGTGGGATCCGTTCGGGTCTCACAATCCTGGCGCTGCGGGTTCCATTCCCACACAGGGCAATCTTTTATTTAATAGTAAAAGCTTCTCCTGAGCCATGGATGTTTAGAATGGGATGGAAATCTATCCTGTGAAGGTGGCCCTTCCCACCATGACTCTAAGTGGTTGAATGGGAAGTTAACACTCGGGGTTGTGGAAGCTTACAATGCAGCATGAAAGTTTTATTATCCACAATATTCATCCTTGGAAAAGTGGATAAGAGATTCTTGCTACAGAGTGTCTAACTGATAAAATGAAACTGTCTTCTTGTTACCGACTCTTGACTACCTAAAATTTTAAAGAACAAGACCTTTGTATCCCCTTAGTTTGCCTCATATTTTTCGGATGAGCCAGTACGGCTGGCAGGAGCTAGAGCAATGCCTATTTCTCTACCTTGTGTGAGAACACTAGTGCACACATCTTCAGGAACTTCTAGAGCACCACGGTTAAGGCACCGCTCTAGCAGTTGGAGGATCGAATGCCGAAATAGCGCCTGAAGGCAATCTCCATCCATCGCTCCTCTCCATTTGGGATTTGGCAATGGCCGACACCATTCCCCGTTCTCCATGTCTTAAGGAGATTCCCGTTTACTTTCCATAGCAGCTGACTTCCATAGCAAGAAGAAGTGTGCCCCACCCCTTTTATGAGATAACCTGTACAAAGTTTCCCTTATCACTTGGCTCATTATCTTCCTTCCTTCAACTACAAATCCCTTATAAAGTAGCTGGGTCGAGCTCTTTATCTCTTGATATTTGCTTACTTTGTGATTACCTAGTTTTCTTTCTGTATGAATAAATGAAATAACAATAGTTTGATAAATGCTTTAGAGGTCCTCAATCCTGGTTTGCTTAGTCAGTACGCGTTCCACTCTTTTCATCCCCCAGGATGATAGTTTTAGACAAGATGCAGTAGAGCTCAGGACCAAGTGTCTCTTATTAGGCAGGATGTCTGCAGCCTCGTTGTTCAGTATTACTTCATGCCCAGGTACACAATTAAGTGTGCCAAGGTTGTTCCTAGCGAGCAACTCCATCTTCTCAAGCGATTCAAGAAGCCCCATGCGGATATTAAATCATTTTAATAATGCTTGGGTGTCAGGGGATCACCTACATCAGTAAATTCATTTATCCATGAATTCTTTGTCCATGTTCTTCCCCAAGAAAGAAATTTTTGATGTCTGTAAAAACTAGATAAAATGGCAAATAATTATTAAAACCCATAGATTTTTAACAATATAACAAAATGTATTTTATTGCCAGAAATATGGAGATAATGAATGGGATTAATGAATTAAATTTTCTATTTGCGGAATAAGCTTCGAGTCTATAAATGTTTTCAATTTTTACCAAGGTATTTAAACCCTCCCCCCCCCAAAAAAAAAAGAATTTAACGGGGTTCCCATGTATCATGTAAATATACATTGAATACAAGGAAATTTATGACGACTAAGCTGTGAAGGAAAAGTGGTGGAAGCGCTCATCCATTGCATTTGTAAATGCCCTCCTTAACAAGCGTTATACGTAAGAATGTTACAGAACATAAATGTTAGAAATTTACATTTGATATTTTTTATGTTTTACAAACTTCCATAATTCAAATAGTAATGGCGTTATGAAGACTATAAAATTTTATCTACCTTTAAAATCCTATTTTCCCTCATCCGATCCCAATATAAAATGGTTTCTTTCAGGGGTTTAGCAACGAATTTGGTTGCTGCATTTCTAAAATAAGAGGGCCCACCCAATATACGAAATCATATTTACTAATATCTTCCTTCAGATTTACTAATATTGTGAAATATTATAAAACAATCAATGCTAGATATTCGGAAAAAAAATTTGTATTCAAAACTTTTTCTTTTAACATCCTTTTTATTTTTCCAACAGCTGATAAGTGATAGAAAACTATGTTTAGCTCTGCTGAAACAAGGAGTTGGATTTATCTAGTTGTGCTCTCCTGCTACTCGATTCATTCTCGCTCTGAGGTTGTACTCTTTGGGGAGGATCTGGTGGGAATTCCTTCCAGTACTGTAGAAAACCCAGGTTCTACTAACTCTGAGTGGGCTTCTGTTCCTCTAGTTATAAATGCAGTGTTATATATTGATAAATATATAAATAAAATGAAACACTCGCAACCGGGATATATATAATAAAGATGGACCAGAGGAATAATGACCCTAACTAAAATGGAAAAATTTTATTGAGTATTTCAAATTTTCAGGGACACTGCTTGCCCTTTGTCAAAGAAGAGTGAAGAGATATTGTCACGCACATGCAGTGACAAATACCAAAGCTTTCAAAATTCTTAAAGAGTTAGAAACTAAATTTCTAGCAATGACGAGCTGGGAAGTGACTGGTCCAACAAGAGCCAAACATTTCACTGAGGAATTCACTGTCTCAGTCGTATGATGGGGCTCCATTGTTCATGAAATTGACGTAGGATTTTTTCCGACAGTCGTGAGGATTAAGAGACCTTATAATTTTTCAGAAGACCGGACCAAAAGAGTTTTAAAAATATTTTCTGCTCTAAAGAGCAGGGTCAGTCATGTTGAGAACAATTATGTCAATCCGCCCATTGACTGCAAATAAGCAATGAATCATTCTCTTCTCTCTGTGCCATTGAGTGCCAGGATTGAACCACAAATCCATAGGAGGGCCAGGGTAGCTTGTGGGATCCGTTCGGGTCTCACAATCCTGGCGCTGCGGGTTCCATTCCCACACAGGGCAATCTTTTATTTAATAGTAAAAGCTTCTCCTGAGCCATGGATGTTTAGAATGGGATGGAAATCTATCCTGTGAAGGTGGCCCTTCCCACCATGACTCTAAGTGGTTGAATGGGAAGTTAACACTCGGGGTTGTGGAAGCTTACAATGCAGCATGAAAGTTTTATTATCCACAATATTCATCCTTGGANAAAAAAAAAAAAAAAAAAAAAAAAAAAAAAAAAAAAAAAAAAAAAAAAAAAGCAGCTAAAAAAAAAACTTCTATATTCATTGGTAGTGATTATAGCCCTTTAGATTATTTATATTTATATATATTTGGAATTTTTGACGGAATATATTTTTTTTTCTCGAAAATTAGGTCATGCCATCACATCAACAAGGAGTTTCCTTTATTTTTCTTTTGAGGGGAGTGTACAAATAAAGGATAACTTTATCTGCAAGGAAGTGGCAGGGATTGTGTAAGGAAATAAGCTAACCTCAGCCTCGTGGGGTGCCCCGTGGACATCCATTAAGAGCTATAAGTCCTTGGCCGATTTGTGCTTCAGATGGCACTGAATCCTCCAACGAAAGTGGGTGCTTGTGGGAAAACAGCAGCAAAATTTCATCGTCTCGTTGGAGAACTTTCTTAATACAACCTAGTTAGTCATTATTTTATATTAATTTAGCAAATAATTTTTCATACGGGAGCTGTGGAAGCTTAAAGTGGATTTCCTATGTTTGATTTAAGTTGGATAGGAGTAATTGTCTTTGGTAATATTAAATTTGATCTATATTATCTTTGACCTTGAAACTGTATAGCTCTTGGAGGCCTTTGGAGTACGGAGTGGTACATAGTATTGCTAATACACTTCTCTCTAGCTGTTTGAAATCTAATAACGGCGGAGTTTATAAGAGGGGAGTTAAGATTTGTTTTTATGTAATATTTCAAAGACACGGGCGCACGCACAAACACAAGCGCACAACCGCCCACCCAAGTAACCTAAAATACGTTACCTTCTAAATATAGTACAGACAATTAAAGTGCCATTAATATATACAGTTTGTGCGCGTGTGTGTGTGTGTGTGTGTGTGTGTGTGTGTGTGTGTGTTAGCATCCCTTTTTTAGCCACTTAGAGTAATGGAGAGAGGGGCTGGCTACAGGTTGCCGCCTCATTCTAAACATCCATGGTTCAGGACAAGCATTTATTTATATATAAAAGGGGCGAGATATGAACCCGCAGCGTCAGGATTGCGAGACCCGAACGGATCCCATACTACATAAGTTATATATGTATTGAATTGAAAAAATATTCATAATTTCGCTGACAATGTAGAGAAGCATTTTTTTTTTTTTTTTTTTAGAAAATTTAAATCATGCACGCACGCACGCACGCACACACACACAATCACACATTCATGCAAACTCGCCCGCGCGCTCTCTCCCATACATAATCTCTTACTCACACTCTAAAAGTAGTAAAAAATATTTTACTTATTAAATCTAGTACTGGCAATCAGTGTGTCGCTATTATTATTAAATACCGCTTTAAAAAACAAGTTGAAGACTTATTAAATTGAAACAAGAAATATAAATACTCGATTTTTGAATAACAATGAGAAATGTTACTCCGCCCCTGAAGAAAAAAAAAAAAATCATTCATCTTCATAGAATGATGAATGTAACAACAAAAAATAATAAATACCATTGAAATATGAAGTGACTCAGTGGCAAAGTAATAATACGAGTCACCTTATCTTTTTCTCTTTTCTTATTTATCAGTTCCTATTCTTAAATTTTAAAGCAGGTTTCATAATTTTTCTGTTTCTTGAATAAAGAATAAAAATATCACTTAAAAGATTCAATAATGTAATTAATCATCCAAAAAAATTATAATTAATGAAAATATTAGGGGATAAGAAGCTTTTACGCAAATAACGAGTTACAAATTCTAAAAAAAATTAATTTGTGTTAGTTACTGTTGTGATGTATGTGGTTGTCATGTCAATGGTGATAGAGACGACAAATGGAAGTTACCTTTGTTTAATCCTTTCTATGATATATAAGTTTACAAAGTTGTTAATTAATGTTTAAGATAAAGAAATGCGTTCTTTTTAATACAAGTTAGTTATAATATTGTTTGCTACAGTAAGTTGTTTTCTGTCTGATCTACCCCGATAGATAACAGTTATAAAATAATTTAATAAGTTTGAATTGCATATTTAAGAAAACATAAATTTTACGACAATTTAGAGGTTTTTATTTTCATTTTTTTAAAAGAAAAACAAAAAAATATTGTTATATATATTCTTGATAAGGTCTGTAAAGTAAAAGCAGCTCGAGGAAGAAATAAGGATGCGCAGAATTGCCGTAACTAATCATCTAAGTTCTGTCAAAAATTTGTATAAAAGACACACAGAATGAAGGATCCAAAGAATGAACTAGAAGGAATAAGCTACGCTCTCTATCATAAATATTTTATTTGGTTGTGGTATTTTATCCCACGTAAATTTTAAACAATTAATGAGAGGGAATAGAATATAAAAAACTATATGTCCCAGCCAGGAATCGAACCTAGATCTCTTGCTATCCGGCCCGCGTGCTTAACCATTACACCACCAGGACGCGTTAGTGGTCTCATTCAATTCCCTCTACACTAGAGAGAGCCTAACCCACGAGAATGGCGAGAACTTCGTCGTGTAATGGAAGGAGCTGACATTGTCATACATTTTGTCGACTCATGTCATTTACTTAATTTAATTTTTTCTTTATAAATATTTTATTTTGTTGTGGTATTTTATGCCATGTAAATTATAACAATTATTAAGAGGGAATAGAATAAAAAATTATCTATCCCAGCCAGGAATCGAACCATGATCATTTGCTATCCAGATCGGCGTGCTTAACCATTAAACCACCAGGACGCGTTAGTTGTCTCATTTAATTCCCTCTACACTAGCAATAGCCTAACCCACGAGTAAGGCGAGAACTTCGCCTTGTACTCGAAGGAGCTGACATTGATGACATTGTCATAGATTATGTGGATGCTTGTCATTTACTTTATTTAATTTTTTGTTTATAAATATTTTATTTGTTGTGGAATTTAACCCACGTAAATTTTAAGCAATTAATTAGCAGGAATAGAATATATTAAACTATCTGTCCCAACCTGGAATCGAACCTGGAGCTCCTGCTATTAGGGCAGGCGTGCTTAACCATTACACCAAGAGGTTTCGTTACTTGTCTCATTTAATTCCCTCTACACTAGCAAGAGCCTAACCCACGAGAAATGTGAGAACTTGGACTTGTATTCGAAGGAGCTGACATTGTGATACATATTGTCGACTCCCGTCATTTACTTTATTTAATTTTTACTTTATAGATATTTTATTTTGTATATTACCCCACTTAAATTTTAAACAATATATGAGAGGGAATAGAAAATAAAAAACTATCTGTCCCAACCTGGAATCAAACCTGGATGACCTGCTATCCGGGCCGGCGTGCTTAACCATAACACCACCATGACGCGTTAGTTGTCTCATTCCATTCCCTCTACACTATGAAGAGCCTATCCCACGAGAAAATACTTGTACTAATACTAATTGTACTCGNCGGGATACCGGGTACTTATACCGGGTACCGGGTACTTATACCTGGTACTTATACCGGGTACTTATATACTGGGTACTTATACCGGGTACTTATACAGGGTACTTATACCGGGGATTATACGGGTACTCATTGAATGTCATATTCAATGACAATCACATGAGAAGAGAATGTGACCAATGACACCACTCTCAGTTACAATATAAATGAACTATTTTGCAGATCTCACTTATAAACTTTATTATTAAAATAAATATTCTTTGAGGTCATTTGAAGTTTATTTAATAGCCAACCCTTTTAAATACGGTAGCCTAGGGTATCCGTTCGAGTCTCTTAATCCTGGTGCTGTGGTTACAAACCACGCCAAGGGTAATCTTTTATCGAGAAAAAAAGCCAGACTAAAACCATGGATGTTTAGAATATGGTAGCTAGATAGCTCTTCCCTCCATGATAAGTGCTTGAAAGGAAGTATAATAAAAAAATTAAAAATTATCATAAAGCGGAATTCAGGTTAACAGAATGTATTTTTGAACAATTGTGTTAATACTCAATGTTAATTTAGAAAAAAAAAAAAATCCCCAAATTGTATTTAACGTTTCAGGGTACTCCAAGCGTAAACCGACAAAACAAAAAAAACCGTATAGTAGGATAGCAACTGGAAGATATAGACATATGGAAGATGTAGACTTGCAATGGAGAGAAAATGAAAGTAACGACTAACTTCAAATACCTCAGGACGTTGAAAGATAGATCTGAGAAAGTGGACAAAGAAATGTCAAATATAAATAGCAAGGCAAATGCAGTCACCTACCAGATATGTAACACTGTTATGTGGAAGGGAGATCACTGTTGTATGCAAGGATATTAAGCTCCACATCTTCAAGACGGTATACCTGCTCACAATACTCTTCGGAGCTGAAAGGCATTGACAGAAAACCATAATTACAGCTGCTGGAAGGAGGTTCCTGAGAGGGTCGGAACAAAACAAGAAGAGACAGAGTACGGAATGAAAGAATCCCTCAGGACCTCGGGATAGCTGTTTGAACTACGAGAAGCTCAAGTGGTTCAGCCAAGTTGTAAGGATGGACGACCACAGAGATCCATTAAAGATTATGGAATATGTCCTAGGTGGTAGGAGACCTCAAGGTCACACGAGGACGTGGTGACCTTGAGTATATCGATAAGCTTTGCAGAGCGAGGAGGAAGGATCTCCGACATAACAAAGATGTATTTGGAATTCCTGGCTTAATGGTCCCCTACGCTGAAAGAACAAGAAGTAGGGAATCCCATAATTTCATCCAACCAAATTTACTAGTTCACAGGTATTAATTTTTAATAATAATTTTAGTGTTACACGCCTAGTTACGTTCACTTAAAAAAAAAAGCAACAGCCACTTGTAATGTCGAATTTTTATTATTTTATTTTATGAAGTACCTAATGTCAAATTAACCGCCTTCCTAATAGTAGGACTGATTTTCAGAAAACAATATTGTTATAATTCAATATTTTATGTTGAATTTTGTTTCTATATAATTGCCGGCTGGTGGAGGTTCTCAATTAACGGTGGGTGAAATAAATGAGAAAAGTTCACAAACCTCCACAACTCATTGAAAAAGTGAAGGTTTCTAACTGTTTCTCATTTATTTCCCCCACCGTCATATATATATATA
>KZ808003.1:262284-272432 GCA_000696205.2 Oncopeltus fasciatus
TATATATATAATATTTTATTTTTGTTTGAATACCATTCTTTGGGGTTCCGAGTATTTCTTTATATTAGTTGTCTGCTTTTTCTTTTAGCCTGTTTAATGCCAAAGAAATAAAGAATTTGTTTGTGTTGGAGGGGGAGGTAAAATTTTTTCAGGTGCGTGTGGTACGAAAAAGAAACAAGCAGACTACTTTTTTTTTATTGCATATCAAAAATTGAGTGTTTTTATTTGAGTGTGGTCTATTAAGAAAAACTTTCAATTAGTAATGACTAGGAATTTACTTCTCCTTGAAATAGAAAAATTGCATTGTATGACGTCATATTAATAGCTTATATTTTGAGAAGAACTACATTAGCTCCTTGTAATGACTCGATTATTATCTAGATGTCAAGTGAAATCACACGAGCACTCAACCCCTCTTTGCCCATTCGAAGTTGCCCCATTTGCGGGTACCGGGAGTTTATTCCTTAGTTAGTATAGTATTAGAGCATTTACGTAACTGAACATAAAATGCTAAAAATTGAAAATTGAAAGTACTATCGATCGTTTTTTTTCTTCCTATTGTGCAATATAAAAAATTTCTTAATAGTTTTTGTGAGTGATTATTTTGCAATATTAATTGCACTTAGAAATATAAATGTAAATGTATGCAGTTGCTGTTTAATATTTTGTTTGTTCAATAGTCTTGGAAAATTCCCATAATGAAGGTGAATATGAACTTGCTGCCTATGAAAGGCCATTATTTCCTTTTTAATGCTGGTAAGTATTTGTACAGAGACTACCATTTATTTTATTACTCTTGATTTTAAATATAATATTGGTTTATAATTATGTTAGTTAAAAACTCCTTGATTTTGATACATATTGAACACATGAATGAATATAAAATCAGAATTTTTATATAACCATATCCTTCCCTCCTTTCTGTGGTGGTCAGTCATAGTTAAAATAATTAAAAATCGTCTAATTTTGATGGCCATTTGGAAAATTTAATTTCCTTTCTCAGGATCAGCTAAAATATCTAAAGCAAATGAGACTCAGACATTGAAATAAAAACAAAGATATATTATTGGCAGGACTAAATCATTTCATCATAAATACTGAATCCCACACACACACACACAAAAAAAAAAAAATTTAATTCCTATACAGTAAGAGGCTTTTTTCTTTTCCCTAATTTTATTATTTTGATGTGAAGGTCATTGAATGAAAATTAAATTATTTCTCACCCTAAAATAAATACATGCCTTAAATTTTTGTCTTAAGTAGTGTATTTTAATAGTGGAAAAATATTCTTCATTAAAAAAAAAAACAACATTATTATAAATAATTAAGTAATGTATTATTATTNTTAAATTTTTGTCTTAAGTAGTGTATTTTAATAGTGGAAAAATATTCTTCAATTAAAAAAACAACAACATTATTATAAATAATTAAGTAATGTATTATTATTAATATGTATTTTAAACTCTGTATTTTATTTCATTTCTAAAGATTGTCAATTGATAGTATTTTTTTTGTGTGTCCAGAAAGTGAAGAGTAATTGGTGCACAGTTATAGATTTCCTTATTTGTCTTTCCATATTATACTTTGAATAATATATTAATTTTGTTTCACTTAATCTATAGAGCTTATTTTTGCCAGCAGTCAGTTTCTTTAACTGTCTGTCAATTTATAATTATTCCAATAAAGCTCTTAAACTGAGCATCACTAGTTTTCTATTAAGTTAGTGAGGAAGATTGAGGAGAACCAGGACTAATGAAGAGTCTCCCACTCATAGAGTTTAAGCGTATCTAACAGGTCATCTCTTTAAACTGACTGGCAGTTCAGATCTTAAACTCAAATTAATTCATTGGTGGGGAGTAAGAGGTGCAGGGCTTAGTACTCTGGAAAAGGGCTGGTGAGAGCCAATGCTCATTATGCACCTTACCTGTGAATTAACATCTTTTAAATTATCACTAATTTTCCTCTTCAACTCTTCTAAATTATTTATTTTAAATACCTAACTTTTTTAACAATAGTTTCTTAGGAAAAAAAAAAGTTGTAATATTTTATTCTATTTGGGTTTGATACTTATAAATGTGTTTAAATTTCTTGGCATAGAAAAAGATATTGTTATTTCATGACTGAAATTTGTAGGGCTGGAAGAGATAAAGTCTTGTCTCTGCTTTACCCTGGGTTTAGTATGAGGTTTTTAGGTAATTCAATATATTTGATCTTTTATAAATCTTATTCCTTTAATAAGAAATAATGTAAAGTAAATATAATGCAAAATTGTAAACAATAGTGTCTTTGATTTAATGCTAAGACAATAGGATGATAGGTGACCGCTCAGTGAGATAAGAAGTGTGAAATGAATTTGTACAGTACGAACAATTTTCAGCCCCCAGTCAGTCATCCCAAGTTTATAATATTAACAAGAATACATATGTTCCTCATGAACACACTTTTGTTATCTATTTATTGATTTACCAAACTTTTCGCCTTTGATGAAATTGAATTTGTCCATTGTTGTCAGTCTTATGCCATACATAATGATTGATCTCAGTCTATTAGTTTTTTCCCGAGATTTTCATTTGTGTTGTGTGCTGTCTAAACCAAACTCTCTAGATTCTTTATAGGCACAATATTGTGCAGAATAAGATTTTCTTAATTATTTTTGATTCTTTGTGTCTATAAAAATGTATTTTTCTACCTGCGATTAAATATTAATATTAGTTTGTAAAAAGAAAAAAAAAAATATATATATATACATATATAACAAAATAAATAAAAAAAAAAAAATCATTGTTAGAAGATGAAGAGAAGTCTATCACGGATAAATCAAATAAATTGTGCAAATTCCTGGGTATCTTAGTTATAATATTTTTTAATTTTTGCTTAGCAGATTTAGGAATCAATGATCTCATCTTCAGACATAATCAGTTAAGAGCTTTAATCATAACCTTAAAGATCACTACTGATTGAGAGAGCTAATGGAGTGAGGTAGAAGTGAAATTGAAACCAATTTTGATAATGTTATTTTAACAATTAAATCAAAAGAGAGCTCATGACCTCATTAGAAAATATGCCATACAAATTCCCTAGATTATTCCTCAGTCAGTCTCTCCAAAACCACCTTGGTCTCTCCAGCCTGTACATATTAACCCAACTCTCACCAAGTACATAAAAAAGGATACCATCCCCATCATATTTCAGAATAACTAAAAAGCTTGTCCCAGATAAAAAATCTTGCATAAGCATTTATATGGACGGCTCAAAAAACTTTGAAGGCGTTGGATCAGCATTCTTAATAGATGGCAGACCCTTTGTTCTCTTTGCCGCAGATGTCAAGCGTGTCACCGCAGAATTACTCGCAATAAACAAAGCCTTAAATATTGAATCGCCATTATCTAAAAACATTTCTGTATTTACCGACTCTTAATCTACTTTTTTTAGCTTTACAAAGCCCTTTCACCAACCAACATCTCACAATAAACACTCTAATTGCAGTAGATCACCTCAACAAGAAAGGTAGCAAAGTGACACTTAAACACAGAACTTCAGGCAATGAAAATGCGGACGTACTAGCAAAGAAAGCGATAAAAGATGTTGAGATGTACTCATAAGTCACCTTGAATGAAGTAAAAGCGCTAGTTAAAAAATTTGTTCTTAATAAGTGGGAAAATATATGGTGGTCAACCAGAGACAAGTTACTCGAGATAAAATCTACTCCGAGAGTATGGTCCAGTTCCATATCAACTGACCGTAAGAGAGAAGTATTGGCCAGACTAAGAATAGGACACACAAGACTTAGTCATGGCTGTATAATGGCAAAGGAAAACGCACCCTTTTATGAGGTCTGTGGACAACTTCTTACCATCAAACATTTATTTACAGAGTGCCTAAAATATAAAGAAACAAGGAAAAAATATAACTTAAATGGGACTCTAGACGAAATTCTATTGGATGACGATAAAGTCATCGACTCTGTAATGAACTTTCTGAAAGAGGGCAAGCTATTAAATCTTATCTAGATGCATTTTCAGTATGCTTCTTTTCATTCTCTCTTAATTTTTTTTCTTCTTATAAATTTCATAGTTTCCAAATACAAAGAATGTCCATCCACATTATAACTATTCGCATTAACAATTCATTATTAATTATACCTCACCATGATCTATCTCTAAGAAAATCTGTTTCTTGAAAATATCTTCTCGCTTCTAAAAATATCTCCCTGGTGTTAACGATCAAAGGTTGACACGCCATTGTTTAGTATATGGCAGGAGTTCGAACCTATTAAGTTCTTTAAACATCTCTTTGAAGTGTTAGGAAGAACTTGATCTTGTTGGAATAGATCTCCTTTTTGTTTGAACAATTCAGGATAACGCTCAAACAACTTTGTGTACAATATTTCCAGTTATTCTCAGCTGAGTTCAGAATTTATAGAGCATCCATCAAGAACTAATTCATGGTGAATAACACCTTCAAAATTCCAAAGAACGCAAAACATGGCTTTTTTCTCTTTCATATTTCCCCCTTGTAGCTTACTAATCAAATTTAGGATTTCAATTTATTAATTTTTAAAAATTAAATTTAGATTAACCAAATTTAAATTTAAACTCCTATTATTAATCATCCAANCTGTACATATTAACCCAACTCTCACCAAGTACATAAAAAAGGATACCATCTCCATCATATTTCAGAATAACTAAAAAGCTTGTCCCAGATAAAAAATCTTGCATAAGCATTTATATGGACGGCTCAAAAAACTTTGAAGGCATTGGATCAGCATTCTTAATAGATGGCAGACCCTTTGTTCTCTTTGCAGCAGATGTCAAGCGTGTCACCGCAGAATTTCAAAGCTACTTGTATTAATTTTTATGTTCTGAGTTTTAAATAAAAATGGATTTACGGAAATTTTTTTTTAAAAGTGAAAGGCTTCGGGTTAATATTCACCCTTAATGATGCTATGTATTAAATTAAAATGATTGTAACAAGTTGATTTCTTTCTTGCTTGATTAAACTTATGCCTGATATATGGGTTGATGCATCCCAACTTTTTATTGTTAGTTTTTGATAATTGCAAATAATTTAAAATTTTGATTCAACATGATGATTTTTATTTAAATAATCTAAATATTTTAGCTCCTTATGAATATGCTTTTTAATCAAACTTGAAGTGCAGGTTAATGCCCTTACATTTATCTTTTTTACTGAAATATATTAAGCTACTATTGTCATAAATATTTAACTGCTTTGACATAAATGATTGACATAATCATTCTTAAACTATCTTTTCATAATTTTTTTATAGCATAAATTAAAATTTAAGGTTTGAGGTAAAACTCCACTACTAATTGTTCAATTTCACTAAATAACTCATAAAGTCATTGTTTTGTCATTTAATGTGTTAAGTTTCATTTGGGTCATCCTAAGTTTTAAGCTATAACCCTGCTGTATAAGAAAAGAAAATTTTTTATCGTACCTAATGTTTGAAGTTAACTTCCAATTCTGTTAGTTTGATGTAAACTTTGTTTTAGCAGATATTCCATGAGGAAATCAAGCTATTTACATTGGTACCATGATGTTACTTATGAAAATTTTTACAGATCTTTCCTGATTCTAGTTAGAAAAACTCTGTATAAAGGAAAATATTTTAAAATGTAACTGCAAAATTTGTGTAGACCACTTTATTTTAAAATAATGAAACCAAAATTTGTTGTTTAGACTCTATTGAAAACTGCTGAAGAAATTAATGTTTGGCTGAAATTGGATGAAAGGGAAAGATAGTTTATAGTTTTCATTATGTTAGATAAATGTTTATAGAACATAAAGGTATAAAATTCAATTTTTTTTTCATTTATGAGTAATTATATTGAAGAAGATTCGTATATAAGAATATATCTGCTTCCCCCACTCATCCCTCCCAAACCCCTTGATTTACTTCAGCTTGTTCATGTTGTCTATTCACAGTCCTTAAGAATGTCAAAGATTCTGTAGTAACTAATGGGATCTAATTAAAATGATGTTTCTTGTTGAACTATAATCTTTGAACTGCTTTAGAATCTTTGTTTTCCTTTCTCAGTCTATTAGAAATATGTATAATAATTTTTATCTTTTCACTAGCTTTGGAAATATAAAATTTTTCTCTTATATCCTGCTGTAGTCATGGTCACTCATAGGTGTTAGAATTAACATTTTGATCTATTTTAATTATTTATACTTTTAACTAAAATTTATAGTAAATATAATGTATCTTTTTAACATAAATATATTTTTTGCAGGTACTGGTCTTGTGATACCCTTCATGCCAGTGTTAGCAAAACAGTTTGGCTTTTCATCTATAGTTGTTGGAACAATCTACACTATTCTACCTATCTTTGCTCTGATTATTAAACCTACAATGGGAGCTATTGCTGACAGATTTCATTGCCAAAAAGGAGTTTTCATAACGTTTATAATTTCAACAATGATTCTAATTGTTATACCATGGATCCCTTCTTCAAATCCTTTCAAAGATGTTAGTTTCCATTGTGATTCTCTTTCAGATCTTAGAGTTTGTTCTAAAGACATAGAGGAGGCAAATAATCTTCCCCAAATGCCATTCATTTGCAATGTAAGTTTATGTTTACATTTATTTTTATTATTTAAATAATTGTAGAAATATATCTAAGAGTGGCTCTGAGCATTGTAGAATCCCTAACACACTTACAATATCCCATGTGTTTTTTGTTTTTTTAAAAATTTTACTGTCTCTTGCCTATCCTTCATATGATTGAAGAACATGTTTATGTGACGGCATGTTCGTTCATTGGACAAAAGGTTATCTATAATAATTTCCCTAAATCTTAGCATAGTCATATTTTGGGTGCCTCATCTTTTATGAATATACCAAGCATTCACAAGGGAAGTTCCACTTGTTAATTGTATTATTATTTTTTGGTACCATTTAATGGTTTTTTGTTAGCAACTCTAGTAGGCCGATAGTTGATCTGATAAATCAACACCTTTTTTTGCAATATTGTAATCAAACACTGCATCGGGCTTTACTGGGCCATTTGTTTCTTGCACAAATTTACACTGGTGGTTCTTGCAGGTGTTAACATGCACACTGGTCTTTTGTCAGTCCATTTGAGAAATTTTACACTTCTACGATTTTCAAATGTCGTCATTTCACCACAGTTTAGTTGTTTTTTTTCCTGCGGTGGTAGACGTTTTTGTTCATTTGTACTGTACCTCAAAAGAAAGTATTTTTTTCTAAAAGTTCTTCACCCAAAAGGACACTTGTATAATAACTGTCAATAAATAGTATGCGGCCCTCAAATAATAAGTCACTTAATAATCACATTGCGTCATGGGAATGTAATTTTTCAATAATCGTTCCATTTTTCCCAGCATAAATTTTGAAATTATAAGTGTAATCTTCAGGCAAACACAATTTGTATGCTTTTACGCCATACTTATGTCACTTGCCTGCGATGTATTGGGGAAAGCCTAGACGTTCTCTCCAGGGGGCCATACTTTCATCAATAACAATATTTTTGCCTGGTTTTATAGAACTCTTCAAGTTATCGACAATTGCTTCAATAATATTTCGAATTTTATGCAACCGATCTTCAGTTCTGGCTGTGGTGTTGTCCGAAAAATGTAAAAACTTAAGAATTAATAGAAAATGGTCACGTCTCATTTCCCTCTTTATGCGTGCATTCGCATACATTTCGTTGTTTGACAATCTAATTTCTGGCAATTGCACAATACCCATAATAAGCAATATGCCAAAGAAAGTATTCATTTCATCTCTTGTCACAGACTGCCAGTCCTGTTGGTGTATTCTACTGCTATATGAAGAATTATTTATGCTTTGAGTAGCATATTTATTTGTTTGATCAACTATCGTCTCTAATATGTAATCTGTGAAGAATAGTTTGTATAAAGTAAAAGGGTTATTACAGTCAATGTTTTCATGTAAAAATTTATCTTCTTCTGAATAATCATTTATTATTACGGTTCTTTCTTTTACTTTCTGCCATTCTTCATCTCTGATTTAGAAATTAAATCTTTTTCCTCCGTGTAACATTCGTTCTCTTCATTGATAACTTTAACAAAATCCTCGACTGAAGAGGAAGAAAGTATTCATAATCTTACCGTGTTTCTCCTGCTTCTAATTATAGATTCATCAGAATCACTTATTTCCATATCCATGTTATCTATTTTTTTATATGGGAAAAAATTAAAAAAATATTCTAATCACCTTACTAATTATACTTACTGCCGGAAATCTGTGGTTAGAATGAAAAAATGGCACGAGTCACAAAACTTGCACAATAAGATCTCACTGTACTACAGAGCAACAAACAACGAGTATGCAGGTCTGAACAGGCAATTATGACGCGCCGTCAGATGAAGCGCGATATTCATATGAGTGCCTCCTCATAGTAAAACAAATTAAAATCGGCCCAGTGTGAACGTGCTAAAGGCCCTCAAGGCAATACTGAGTCATGTGTGGTGTACAGAGTTCAGTATTCTATTAATTCTTAGACATGCTGAGTTGTAAGCTACACAGCTATTATCTAGCTTTAATCTCATTATCTCTCAATACGGCATTAAAATGCTCATTCTATCAGCCCCTGACTAAGTATTGCTGAGAAGTCTTAGGAGGTTCAAGTCATTTCAAGGTTCAGTCATTTGGCAATTAGCTTTGAGATATTTTATGTGTTTTAGTCATAACAGAGTACTGTCAAAGGTGGGTCCAAGATATTTTATGTTGTTTAATATTTGTATGTGTTCATTGTTTAAATATAAATTAGAAGCAGAGTCAGATAGTCTCTTACTAAATAATGTCCTGTTAGATTTGTGGACTGATATTTTAAAGCCACTTATATTTTGACTGCTGCCCAAGAACTTTGTTTAAGACTTTTTGGATATTATCACAAAGAATGTTTATATTTTTAGAATGTCCTCAGATAGTTATATTGTCTGCAAAGAACATGATAAGTTATTTGGAAGTTTCTGTTGGAACAAAATAAATTGGCACTAAATATACCCCCCTGAATAACACCATTATTCTGGAAGAAATTGTCTGACATTGTGAACCCAATTCTTACCTGGAAATTTCTGGATTTGAGAAGGTTTTCAATGAATGATGAATGATATTATGTCTATTCTCTTATCGCATTTAGTATGTATTCTCCTAAGTAAGAACTTCCTTAGGGCAAGAAATCTATTTTAAATTATAATTTTTATTTTATTTTGGTTTAAATTTTTTCACAGGTTGAATGCAAAGCAAATTCCTCATTTATCCAAAGGGTTTGCAATGAATGGAAGAATCCTCAAATTTGTGCTCAGCCAGATGAACAAGCCAATATGCAGACTTTGAATTTTGCTGTGGAACTTGACCCCAAGCACTTTTCTTTGGTACTTTTTTCTTTTCATTTATATTGAAACATTTTGGAAATTGAGGTAAAATGGTATAAATTCATAATTCAGAAAATTTTATAAGATGTCCTTTACAACTTGATATATAGTCCACAGCACTAATAAAAAACTGAGCCAAAGTTTGTGGAAATTGCATTCTCTATTGAATTGACATTTTAGATAATATAGTCTGATTATTAAATGAAAAAAAAATATCCCGTACCATTTGTTCATTGTTCATTGGTCATTGATCAAAACTGTACATAATCAATGTTTTAATTTTATACAAATAAAAAAAAATTAATTTGCCTTGAAAAATTAGAAAAAATAAAATTACTTTAATTACTTTTTCCCTAAACCTATATATAATGATTATACAGGGTGTTTCGCAAGTAGATGACAATATGCAAGATGGAATAACTAGATCAAAAATGTAGTTAAACGCCGCCAACCGCATGATTCTATCTTATTCCGTTGCACAGATATGCCGTTCCAAAGGTAATTTTGTGAAAACCGTGTTTTTTGTAGGAAAACCTCAATTTTCTCTGCTTCAACACATTTTTTTTCAATGTTCCATCACAGTTTTGAATTCACCATTAAATTTTCTTTAAGTCTAATGCACATTCAATGTTCATAGTATCATTTCAAAAGCGCGATAACAGATCAAGAAATAAAAATTTTAAAAAAATGTTGTCAGCGACAAATTTTCGAGGATCACTGCTCTTCCAAAAAAAGTCCTGCAAGCTGCCGAA